>CAJINU010000013.1:1561243-1617208 GCA_905178165.1 Amoebophrya sp. A25
GGTTTGGGGTTTGTTTGTTTTTGTGTCGGAGGTTTTGGGTTCGGGTGTTGGAGGTTTTGGGTTTGGGTGTTGGAGGTTGAGGTTTCCGAAGGGATGTGTTTGCAAAGTTTTATTGCTCTTAATATTATTAGCTCGAACAAGATACAAAAAATAGTTAGTTGTCACAGTTACACAGTCACAGAAAGAACGAAGAAAATCAGAGCAATTAGATTTAGACACACAGTTGACTGATGACGATGTTTTCGTAGGAAGTTTAGTGGTGCAGCTCTTCGGATGTACTAAATGATGTACAAATTCAAATATGAGTCAGAGTCTACTGATATTGCAGGCTTATGGTATTGATAATGGAAGTTTTGTAGTTGTCAGCAACAACATACATGACCCTACTTTTAGTTGCTGGGGCATTGCGGTTGTACACTAACACAAATTGAAGACCAACACGATGAAATAAACGCGTGAGAAGGATACCATGGGAGAAGGACGATTGATTTCCCTTCCGACTTTTGCCTTACTTATCGTCCAGTGCAGTTCACAATAAAGGTACATCGATTGGCACGTCGCCTCCCGCCCGTACTTTTTATGTCCTTGGTCCTAAGAGCTGCCAAACTAGGAGAAAAAATACCACCAGCAGCTTTGCCCTTGTCGAGATGGCTCTTGATGGTGATCACATACCATCTACGCAGACCCAAAGTCTGCGTCGATACTATGTGACCATGTGACGCATGTGTTGAGGACTGCTTCAGCATTGATTAGGCTGAAAACTTTGTGTAATATAACAATCCTGGCCGATCCTGCCGTTCACGTGCCGTCTTGCTTGTCCTCGCAATCATCTTACCTCCTCGTACTTGTGGCTTCGCATCGGCATCGATAACGATCACTCCTTATTAACAAGCATGAAGGGCGTCCTCGGCCTTTTATTGAACGATAAGGATGATTCATTTGATACGAGTACGACGGTCGCAAAGGACAAGGATATTTCCAAAATATCTTGTTCTTGTACGAGTTGAGGACTAATACTATTTAAAGGTTGTAGATGACGAAGACGGACGAAGACTGGACACTTCTGCTGTGAGTTTCAATTTCAATCTAAACCGACTTATCTTCTTTTACTATCGCCTTGTAATTCAAAAAGAAAAATATTATGAATATGTTATCTTTGTTTTTCCGTATGATCGACCTCGACGTGGTACTCCTTGCCGTTGCTCTTATAAGAGTCTTATTGTGAATGATGCTTCCCGCACCTACTTGTCCCTGGGTGTTGTCAGTTCAAGTACAAGAAGTAGATGTAGATCATGATTTAATTTGATGACAACTACAATTGCCAAGACAACTAATGCAAAAAATATTGTGTTTATGCATGTTGAGTACCACCACAACGACTGATTCTGATAATAGAAGTACAAACTTCAATATCGAGAAGAACTGGCGCGGCGAAATAACAGTAGGTTTGCGACGGGAGCAGAGTCGTGTCCGCGACAGCGCCACACATTGTCATATTCTTTTACTTCCTGCTTGTTTAATATGAGTGTATGTGTAGGGATCAGAACATAGTTAATGTTTATTCAAATTCATATGAGAAAAATCATATTTAGAAAGAACAAATTACTTAATATAGATACTTACTCTACGACGACGCCCACCACGACGTCGCTGAAGATCGTGACAAGAAAGGACGTTACGGAAATCACAAGTTGTAGTTACGATTTTCATCCTCGATCTCCTGGATGTTGTAGTAGAAGTTTGTCTTTGCTATCACAAGGGAAACCGAAACGATGTTAAAATTCCAAAATCGTATTATATTTTCTGTTGGGCTAGAGTTTGCTCCGTAATACAACTTCGACGGATGAGTATCCTCTTTCTATACCTGTTCACACTACTAGGATAAGGTGGCAGCTTCACTTTTCCTCTAATAAGCTGCTCATTGTAGACAGCGCCACTAATGTCGTCTCGTGTGAAGTTTCTCCCGCATGAAAACTCGAGGAGCGACGTCGGAGAAAGTGAATGCCAATACGATGATCGTGTGGTCACCGATCGACGTCCTTATCCCTTGTTGATAACTAAACATTTCTTGTACAGGACCAGGCAGAAACCATCAATAGATGAAGAAATATTGGGAATTTTATAGAATATTAGTAGAGGTAGGCGAGGACACAAGATAAGCCGTCACCAAAAAACCCTTCTTACATAAATCTTTGGTCGTGCAAGAATCTCACATTGCTTAATAACTACTTGGAACGATAAAACAAGTCGCAACAGTCTATGACTCTGACTGTCGGTGGTGTGCGTTTGTGTGCGACGAGCGCGAGCCTGCTTGACTGTGTTTCCCTTGATCTTCAAAAAATGGAGCTAACGGAAGATCTGAAGAAAGAGAGATGTAGGGTGAGAGCCTGACTATGAGTCATAATTGTCTACTGGTAGGTACTTCTACAACTGGTATCTTCTGCAGTGGGCCCCAATTAAGGCTTGGACGTTGGCATCTCAATGAGCATCTGTATGGTTGCTGCAAGTAGGAAAGTCATAGATGTGCGAGCTAGAGCGGTCAACTTTCAAGCTCTAACTCAAACAACTTGTTCCGTCTGTCGCTGTCGTGGCCGAGCCAGATCTGTTACGAGTTGATATAATGCGTTTTCATGGTCTAGAAAAGACGTCGCGCGATTGACAATCTGCGTTTTGCGTCGAGGTACGTCGCTTAACATCTGTTGTTGTGTGATGCTGCTGATCTGTCTTGGAGTGTTGTACTGTGTCTTCGAAATGGAGGTTGTGGTTGATTGTTGGTAAGTTGCGTTTCAAAAGTATTCCTATTTTCCATCATGAAACTGAAACATGATAGAAGATAGATTTAGATTGAAAACCATAATCAAATGAACTTTCTATTTCTACAGTTTCTTATCGCTTTCTGATGAACCCGCACTAGACGAGGCGAATTTTTTCTTTCCAATTCTTGTGGTTTACTCATGTATGAATCTTCCACGTGCCCATGATAATGTCTTTCGGACGTCAATTCTTGATCTTGTAAACTACAGACGGTCATAATTTTCTTTTTGTCTTTCTTCCTGTTCTTTTTATTTCTGTTTGAGCTTTGAACTTGAAGATTCTTTTTTGTCGTCCCCAATACGGTTGACCTTCATACTTGGAAAACTATGGAGAAGGGTCCAGGTGCTGTGAAAGGTCCTGCGGCTGCAGGTAAAGGATCCGGCGCAGGCGAATCGACCAAGCCACAAGGAAGGTACGAACCGCCGCCAGCTGTTCCTGACAAGAAAGGAACTCCTGGGTTCACGGTAATGCTTTTTAGATGAAATTAAGTCCATTGATTTTGATCTTTCTGAAGATGAATTATACATGTCATCTATTCTCGTTCTCGTGGTCTAGTTGTACTGCATCTTCAAGATCTACTTCCGTGGTCTACTCACAAAAAAACTTCCAGATCGGCGATCATGTGCGTACAGTTAAGTTGGAGAAGCTACCACATTTCAACCACAATATGGCCGTGGTAATGACGCCACTGGATCCGGAAGGAAAACACAAGATTCAGCTACGCCCTAAAGGCCAGAACCTCAAGATGTTTCCTTCTCGCTTGGAAAAAGTGACAGAGGAACAGTATTTGGCCGAAAACCCTAATGGGGATGCACCGATACAGGGCGTTTTGCAAGACGCACTGAAACAATACGGCACTTTCGTACCAGCTCCTGCAGCAGCTTCAACGAATGCTTCCGCACCACCGGCTGATGACGATAAGGCATCTCCACCTGAACCAGATGAAACTGCACCACCGGAGCCATCTGCGATGGATGAGGCTCCCACGAAAGAAACACCAGCAAAAGTGGATACTGTCCTGGGGCCTCCAGCTCCTGTCGTGGTCGACGAGATGCCTCCTCCTTCTCCTGCTGCTGTTACACAAGAGAGACAAGAAGCGGAGCAGTCGATGTCGAGTCCACGACCAGCAAATGAAACTAGAAAGACATCCTTTTCGTTTGGCACTGGTCCAAATGATGAAGATGCTCCTCCTGAAAATGAAGTGGCAGCTCCTAGTCCTACAAATGATCCGTCTAAGCCAACATCAACAAGAAACTCGGCCTCGGTAGCAGGAGGTGGTCTTCAGCGGGATCTGGACTTGACCAGGAAATCCTTTGGTTTCGGAGCAACATCAAAAAATGGAAATGCGCCTGATGCAGACGGAGACCCATTTGCTTTTCATCCTCCTGATGTAAAAGAACGACCCGGAGAGCCATCTCCTCCAACAACTGGAAGTGCAGCTGCAATTCAGGGGATCAGTGTTGGGTCTAGCATTTCCGCTATCGCTCCTCGAGGCGCAGAACAGACAGCAAGTGGGGCTGAACCTGTCATCAATATTAAAGGTGCAGTTGCGGAGCGTTCCACTTCTTTAGAAACTTCACCTGGTCAACTACAACTACCAGTGCGAGACCGTGGCAGCATCATAACTACCGTGTCGATCTCTACGGGTGCGCCGACCGAAGCTCCTTCGTCGCCAGCTGCCTTGTTATCGATGAGATCGCTACAGGATGTCTCTACACCAGCTGCAGCGGATTCGCCCACGACCTCTACTGGAGGAGGTAGTACTAGAAAGTCGTCCGCCAAAGGCTCCTTTCGTTTTCAACGTTCCATGACGTCAGCCCTCAAGGAGGATCCTTTTGACTATGGGGATGTCCCCGCTGGGCCTCCTCCTTCGGCGGACTGCACTCTAGATGAGCCCGATTCTGGAGTTTTCGTTGTGGTCGACAGGTCGCCAGTGCGCAGTCCTACGGCCGCTGAAAATCGACGGACAAGTTCAATGCTACGCGAATCACAAGAGCGCGAAACAACTTTCCCTGTAGCAGGTAGTCAGCGTCTTGAGTCGACAGCACAGCTAAATGCGAATATTTTGGCAGCAGAGGATGACAAGAACAGTGGTCTCAAAACCCAATCTAAAGTGATGAGCTCGCAAGCACAGAGACAGCTGACGGAAAGAGCTGCGGCATCGAGTCCGTTGGGTTCACCACGTAGTATGATGATGTCTACGTCATCTGTATTAACCGGCGGAGCAGGACCGGCAACGAACAATAATACTAATGACTTTCGGCCCAAGTCACGGAGTAGAAGTTCCTTAGCGGTTCCGTCTGTGGTGCCATCCCATTTAAAATCCCAGTGGCCACCAGGAGACCAGGCTACAATGTTGTCCTCCTTAAAAGCAGTCGACGAAGAGGGTCGTGGAGAAAACAGTTCGTCTAACGGAGCAGGAAACAATGAATCCGGGAGCGACATCTTCAAGCGCGCATCGTCAAAGGAAAAAGATTCAGTTCTGGTGAAAACGTTGTCCTTCACAATTCCGGCAACTGCGGACGATGACGGTACAACTAGAGGTACTCCTGGCAGCTTTGCAGGCAACATGTTGATGGACAATGCCGCTAGTGTTAGAAGGAGTGGCACAACTACTACTGGTTACATCCAGCAGGGACAACTAGCAGGTGGAGACGGAGAGCTGCCAGAGGAACACGAAAGGTACACGAGGCGACGAAGCAGTTACTTCACTGTCCTCCATGAAGGTGCGATCAAGGAACGAAATAAGAAATTTTCAGTTATCGTCGAGCGCTTAGTACGGCAATCGGATGCACGCGTTGAGAAGTTTCTCCATGACCTCGAGAAAGCGAAGCTCAAAGTCCAACGCCCTACGGAAAGGGGACGTGGGCTAGAAAGCGCATTGGGTAGTCAAAGACTCATCGCGACGGTGGTGCCCGGTGCCTGAGTGAGTTACTCGGAGGGAAAGTACTTAGATGAAGAGTAGTTGATTTCCATGTTTTCGAGACGGACCCTTGTTCTGATGAAGAATTGTGAATGATATTAGGATTCAGGTGGAGACCACATCAGAGAAAGAGTAAATTTTGAATAGAAAATAGATGATCTTGATCAACATAAGTACCAAATTTGAATTTGTAAACGAATATAACCTGTTAAAAATGAGTTCTTCCTACTTGATGTATAAGTAGTTTCGTAGAGATGTTGGATCAGTAGTTGTCAGCAGCCTCTTCATACATGACTTGTTAGTTGTGAGGAGTTGGAGGCACCAGATCCAGATGCAAAATGATCGGAACACCACAGTACTGTATGGACAACATTTGGGTAGTCCTCATATTCATGACGCGCAAAACGAAAGGATCGAGCTCGAAGACGCTATGGATAATGCTATTAAACCTAACATTGAATACTTTTTTAGTTCTTACACCAGATGATTTCTTGATGTATCTGTACACGAGGACTCAAATGATGATGAAATGAAGCAAAATAAAGACCACGGAAGTCTGTCTCCGAGGAGATGCTATTCAACATGCTCATCAAGTAGTCAGCACTACATTAACGACGCAGCGATGTTGTGTGCATTTTTTTAACTACAGCTCGCAGTCCGCCTGATGTTCTGTGACGAGGAGTGACAATCTCGACGATGCTGCAGAGGAATCTAACTGATAGGTTCCATTTTGAGGCTTCCAATTGTCTGTCGCTTGTGAAACGTGCCGCGCGTCAATCGGTGGGTAGAAAAAAATAACAAATAAGAAAATAATAAGAAATTTTTCTTCTGAAGTCTCCAAAACCAAATGCGAATCCAAATCCAAAAAGGTTATCGTGTCTCACCATCGTTGTCAATTAGCAGCATACTCTGGTGGAGCCTAATGAACTTTATCTGAATATCAGCACATGGCGATCGCAGAGAAGGCAGCAGTGACTGGAAGATCGAGGAAAATCTACTTGTTTCGACTGAGAATAGTCGCAGAGCGCGTGAGATGGTTGCATGCCTGCTACAAGATTCTTTATTTTTTTTCTTCTGTGAGTAGGATCGTTCCCCATTTGTCTTTTTCTTGATGTGTGTGAAATGCACTGATGTTTTCTGAGCCCAGACTTCTGGAGCCCTGGCCGCTGCCTGTCGCAAGCCAGAAATCTCTTAATCTTAACCTTAATCTCGTCAATTACAAGTTTCGGTGGTGATGTGTGGGTTATCGTACTGGTGCTCGGTTGCGCTATCCTTGATCCGACATCGATGCATACTCATCTTCGAGGACATCAAGGGTGCCTTGGCTTATTTCCGAGTATTTGTTGCAGATGCTCAACGTATGCAGGTGCAGCCCTGATTCGGATTAGCGGATTGCCCTCCCGTCCATGTTCAACGCGGGCAGTGACACAGGTTGTTGCATCTGCACAAACGCTTCGCTTCTCTTTCTCGGCCTTACTTCGTTTTCTGTCAACAACAACAACGAGTACGAGAAGTCTTCTAGCTACAACCTCATCCTCGAGCGTGACCTCAATGTCAAGCAGTTCTCTCAGAGTGGCTCTGCTGCAGCTTCCGGTTTCTCCGACTGGTTACGCTGATGGTAGTAATCAAGGCAATGCCGAGGAGGCGGTCCAGGCAGTCCTTGGAGAACAAGACCGTGATAGAAGCAAAAAGCTTGACTTAGTGCTTCTCCCTGAGGTTTGGAACGGACCGTACGTCGCGAGTGGTTTCCCGGCATACGCGGAAATGATCGGAGATGTTGGGACTATACCTAGTGCAACCAGTTGTAGTTCAGCCTTACCACCAAAACAAGCAGAATTACCAGATGTTGAAGCACCAGAAAAAGGTAAAGGTGAACAACTACAGAAGAACATTTTAAAGTCTTCCCTATCGGGTTTGTCGGTGCTAGCCAAGGAGCACTCTGTTACAATTGTCGCTGGATCCATCCCGGAACGCGATGAGGCAGGAAGAATCTACAATTCTAGCGTAGTGCTTTCGCCGGTTGATGGAAGCATTGTGGCGAAACACAGAAAAGTGCACCTTTTCGACATTGATATTCCAGGGAAAATCACATTCAAGGAATCAGAAACGCTCACTGGTGGCACCGAAGTAACCACGTTTGGAATACAGCAATCTACTTCGGCAAACAGCGAGAGTGGTGATGATAAGCGAGAACAGTATCTGAATTTGTTGCAAGCTGGGCTTTTGATCTGCTATGATCTCCGCTTCCCAGAGCTGTCATTGCTTGCCCGCAAAAGAGGCGCACAAGTGCTGTGTGTACCAGCGGCATTTAACACCGTAACCGGGCCGAAACATTGGTCGCTAGTGATGCGCGCACGAGCGATCGATACGCAGTGTTACGTCCTCGCGTGTTCGCCAGCACGCGACACCGCGAATCCAAAGGGATATCAGGCGTGGGGGCATTCCATGATAGTGTCACCTTGGGGTGAGATTCTCGCGGAACTAGATGAGAAACCAGGCAGAATAGTTTTCGATTTGGATATGAATGAGGTAGCGGAGGCAAGAGCCGGCATACCCGTAGGCATGCAGCGAAGACACGACGTGTACAGGCTAGAAGAAGTGGCAACTACAGCAGCCAATGCGACTAGTTCGAAATTTTGACAACAAACGTTGAGAAAGCTGCTCCTGTGTGCGCCGCGAGCATAACTTTATATTTATTGTCATGCCGGTTTCTGAGGTCATTGCAGGAGTGTCGAGGTAAATGACCCTCGTCTTTTGATGTTTTGCACCATTGAGATTGGCGTTAGCGTGTTCTATTGAGATTTGTAACAGCAGCTTCTATGAGTGTGCAGATCTATCGTTCTGCCAAACTTCTTCCGAGAAACCTGACAATCTGAGCGATAGCACCGCCATGAGCTCACGCAGCAGAAGTCACACGCATGATCAAGAGATTCTACGACGCCTTCTCGCGGAGCGGAAATGACATCCATGCATGCGAATCCAATTTCAGTGTCACTTTTCCCATTGCATTGTGAGGTCATTTTATCAGCAAATGGTTACACCTCTATGCTTAGTCACAAAGAATTTTGAAATAACGCAAAAAGCCTTCTAATTCCTGAATGATGTGAATGACCACAACCACATTCTTCATCTAATCGCAATCCATCACATTCGCTGGGAAGTACCACCTCTGGTGAAGATCATCTGTTAGTTCAAGGAGAAGTCGCATCGTTCCGACTTTTGATTGTCTGCAAGATGTTGAAAGCTCTTCGCATCCGTCTTTAGTGCTAGAAGCCTACAGTAGCGGGAACGACCATCACGACAGCCACAGTAACGCAACTCTACAGTGGGGCGGTGTGTACGAGAGCACTCCAGCCGCCAACAAGTACTTTCTCTGGTTAGATGTCAAACAGCTAAACGCTACTGTGCAAGCAGACGAAGATGATCATGGCGCCGCGGGTCACGGTGGCCACGACGTCCGATCATCATGGTGAAATGAAAGCGCCATTGATTACCGTGTTTGGTGCGGCAAGCGAGTCTGCAGCAGAGACTGCCCTTGAAACAACGACTTCACCCGAAGGAGCATTGGCTGAACACCTGCTGGAAGAAGGTGCTGAGGGACACGGATGCGTGCGCAACATCACGTCATTGGCACTTGGTGGCACCGAGGAATCTGCTTTAGACTCGGCCACCATGTCTTCGAATGCCACGTGTGCCTACCGCTTGCTCTTGGAGGCTGCGCATGAGGAAAGCGGCAATCACTCAGCGCACGAAAAAGAGGAGGCCCTTACTCTTCCGTTTCGTCTCTTCCGCCTTGATTTCGCTGCGAGCACGCATGTTGTGGCATTTTCTTCAACGAAAAACCTCAGTTCTGCGATGACTCTGCTGGACGCAAGTGGCAGCAAGGTTGCTCCGGAGCACGTTCTCCATGCTGGGGTTGCGGAATCGTATGCAGGACACGGGCATGGAACTGGCCATGGCGGACATGCGGGCCACGGTCATACCGGTCATGGTCACGCGCATGCTGCCACTGCAGATCATCACGACGAACACGACCATAAGCCATGGGGAGAGATGCTCCTTGCCTGCGCCATCGTCAACTTTGTCGGTCTAATGGGTGTTTTGGTGATCGTGGTGTCTGCTGTGTGCTGCAAGGATGCAATGACTGCCTCGTCTCAAGATGTGTTCCCGAAGGAGGTTGGGTGAAGATGCGGCTAATGAAACAGCGTTTAAATAAGCGCTAGAAGAGCGGCATAATTCTTGGATCCGCGCAACGTCTGCCTTTGCAGGAGGTGCGCTCTTAGCGGCTGCCGCATATTTCATGCTGTTCGAAGCCACGCACTTGCTGCAGGAAGGAGCATCCAAAGCCTACCATGGAGACGTGAGCAAAAGCACCGTCGTTTTTTTGTGGGGTACAGCGATCCTGGCTGGATTTTTGTTCACTCCGGTGTGCATCGCATTCGGTCAATTGATCTGCGAACAAGGCGAAGCCTACAAAAATGCGGCAGACAAATCAGCTGTCGTGACACCTTACGACGAGGTGACAGATTCTCTCTAAAGACTTTCTGTCCTTGATGCATCTTTCTAGCATGGTACAGTTACTGTAAACTGTTGAAGCTTCTTTTTCTCATGATTCATTCTTCCAGGCACCGGAGCTATTTCTAGAATCTGTTACTCCTACTTACTCGCACTTGAAGATAGTTCATCTCAATATAGTTCGCAAAGAGATTTTGAATGTCAAATGTCCTCCTTACTCCAACATGAGTGTCCCAACCACATCTTCTTCGAATTTTCCTTCGAGCGCCGGTCGTTGCTGGTGTCCGTCTTAGTCGGGGACTTTTTCCATAACATAGCGGATGGCATTTTCATCGGAGCCGCGTTTTTGTCCTGCAGTTCTCACCGTGGATGGATCGTCGCACTTGGTGCCGTGCTACACGAAATCGCTCAAGAAGGTGCGGATTACCTCCTTTTGACCGGTCCAGTGGGGAAGCTTTCGCCTTTGACCGCACTGGGCCTCAATTCTGCTTTATGGCAATTTGAGCAATGTTTCCTTTGTTGTCCTTTCTCGTGTGGAGATTTCTTAAGTGAAGCATGCGTCCGATAAGCGCTAAGCCAGGAGTCAGTTGCACTTACAAAAAGATGAGACGTTATATATACTGATGATCCTGTAGTGCACTGGGATAGATGCAGAAGGACCCTTGATTATATTTTGTTCTTCACGACTCCCCCAATCCTTTCCTAATCGTGTCAGGACTGGGTGTCATGTTCGGTGGAACTGTCGCCTTAGACAATGACTACGACAAACTGACGATCGGGCTCATCATTTTGTTGGGTGGTGGCGTTTATACCTACATTGCGGCAGTTGAGTGTTCGGGCCGTGCCTTTGTAGGACCGACAGCAAGAAGTGGCGGCTTCAAACCCCTGTTGCTCTTCGTCCTGGGTGCTGCGGCGATCGCGATTGCCCTTGTGAAGCACGAACACTGCTCTGGCGACGGAGGAGGTGCGCATGCGGGACATGGGCACTAAACAGGTGTCATGATTCATGGGTGGGGGTAAGTGAGGACTAAGTAGTACGTGTTGTGGTGCTTATTTTGAATATCTAGCAGTAGCAGTACGTGTACGGTATTAGTATCGAAATATTTACTCTGGTGAGTAGTATTGACAACTACCAATGTTGAGGTGTGTTGTTCTTTTTGATTTGACATTTCCTAAATTTTTGTAGAAGGGCAGGGTTGTGCTCCTCGTAAAACTAGAAGCAAGTGATGAGGAGTTACTAGTGGTTCTAAAGCAGGACTACTGCCACGGAGTTACTGGTATAATGATACAGCACTGGAACAAGTAGCTCCTAGTACTATTACAGCCGATCATCGACAGATGATTGAAGCATAATTGAGTGGTCTACATCAAACGATACATCTTTGATGTGTGAGGAATATTACAAGCCTTGGTAGACACGCTTGAGTGGTTCGTAGAAGATTGGAGTAACTATCTTCCCAACTACAAGAACATCGCCGCGTGCATTTGTTTATCGCATGATTTCGATGTTTGCAGTTCTTTTACTTACTGGCATTGCAAATGCAAAAATAGATACGATAGGGGCTAGGCTTATGAGTGGTATTCGTATTTCATACCGTATTTAAATGAAGTTGAAGTTCGTTATAAATATGCATACAACTACTCTATTATATTCATGATGATGCTGGTCGAGCTTTATGGCATAGTTTCTGTACAGAAGAAGATCGATGGTCTTGCGGCAAGAACGACGCACCTGCTAAAGTGTTCTGCGCTCCAAATGCTAGCAAGGATTCACGGGGTTCCGGCGAATGTGGGGGCGGCTGCGGCCAGTCCGAAGCTGCTAACCCCGTACCTGCGCGACCTAGCCACGACCCAAGTCGGCGGCGCGTTCTTGCTAGCGCAGCCGCCACGCCTCCACTAATGAAACAGAGGAAGAGGAGTAGCAGGCCCTGCGGTAAAACCGTCGCTGCCTGCTGCGGTGGCGCGTGGCCGAGCTAGGCGGTGGTGAAGATAGAACAAGGGGAGGGGACAAATCTAAACGTGACGACAAAGAGAACGAAGACAAGACGAAAGCACGAAGAACGACGAACGAAGCACGCAAGTTCGAACGCTAAGCAGACCCACCCCGAAAGACGTTGGCTGAAAGGAGGCGACCGAGAAAGCAGCGGCCACCAGGTAACCCGACCGCGCTACACCGCTGCCTGCGTCAGCCGCTACCCACATGATTACATGCGCCGCCACCTGCATAGCCCGACACACCCTAGTTGGCGGCGACGAGGAGACAACGCGCGCACAGCAAGGCTGGCACACCATAGCCCAAGCGGCGACCATAGCACCACACACAGGAAGCACAGAGAAATCCGGCGTGATCGTACGCGTTGCCCGGAGCGCATCAATACAAACAAACAAGAGAAATGGTCATCAGAGTAGGTTCGGACTTAGCCTTAGGATGGAATATAAAAATAGAAATATGATACCTTTTGATGATATGGAAGGAAAAACGGCACTCACTTTCAAAAATCGCATTTTTCTCTTGAGGTAGGTTAATTACCTAGTTTATTAATTGGGGTAGTTCTAGTTTACTAGCTAGTGAAACTAGTCCACGAGGATCCCTTTGCTCCTGAGGGCTGCTCCAGGAGGCCAGAATCTCAGATCCATCGACTCTCCGTGTCTCGGCCCCTCCAGGTGCCGTTTTTCCTTCCATAGATGAAGATTATGAATTTTTATTAATATATTATGATATATAATACAAAACCATATATAATACAAAACCCAGCATCGATCGAAATCGGTGTTGATCACGTGCTGCTTATACATTCTCTGTTGAGTTATATTGACGTCTGCGTCGAATTCAACGTGAGTAACTCACTCGTCACGGGTGAGGAGCAAAAACAACGCATCCACGAGCGGAAGCAATGCCTCAAACGTTGAGCAGTATGTAAGTGTTTTTCTCGTAGTTTTCATGCAAGTTCCAACGAGCAGATCATGGTTCGGAAAAGCTATCACATGCTGAAAGACTCGTCTCGCCGCTCAAGCTCAACACTGAAAAGATCTGGGTCTTCTGTTGGAAGACATAGCATGGTTACTTCCGAGTAGATCAGGATGAGGATGATGAACAAGACCCCACCAGAGTGAGCAGGTGATTATAATTACAAAGTGCAAGTAGAAGAACAAGAACGTTGTTAGATTCCAGACCAGTGTCAATTATGAGGCCTCTCTAGTGGTCTGACACCAGCCACCCTGTTGATATTATGGTAGCAAGTGCAAATGCAAACCTCGGGAGAGTGGTCCTGGCATTTGCTACTTGTGTGAAGTATTCTTTTACTAGTTCGTGAACTCGTGTTGCGTAGCACCGTCATCGATCGTGCTCCCGAATTAGTACTAGTAAATTGCTCTTTCTGGATCATCAAACACGACTCCCGTCTCGTCGCAGTTGTTGTAACTGTAAAACCCGAGCTTACTCTACCTACGATCCGATTTTCTACTTTTCCAATTCTCATCAACCAAGTAACGATTTTTTCAATGGCCATTTGCAATTTCATAATGAAGCAGCTTTATTTGGCCTTGCTACTGCAACCGAAGAAACAAGATGAGCCTGGGGCTTATGCTAATGCTTGAGATTTCCTGCTACATAGCAGCGGGATTTCTTCTAGGCATTTGGTGGAACGTAGACGCGGACTTCGCGCTCGTTCATTCGGGGATATTGCCCAGATCGCGGCATCTGCATCCCGATTGGTTACGGTTTGACGTTCCTGTTGTTCGGAAAACCGTGTCGTCATCGAGACCTGAAGATCATCAAGCCGCACCTAAACGGGGAGCCTTCGAAGTCCGAAATTCGAATACTGTCGAGAATATTATTCCAAACGCAAATAGAAAGGTAGGGGAAGCAGGGGAAAAGGGGACCGAGCCAACTCTATTGAAAAAGGATCAAGCAAGAAGCACTACTGCGCTGAATGTTGATCTCCCGGACATCGACGTTGTAAAGGACGAAGAGGGAAGAACACACGATCAGACAACAATCAATCAACAGCAAGGTGTTCTGGCTATTCCCGCAAAGATAAAGCACGAAGAGAAAGACGACGCTGAAAGAAATCCTGGCAGTGGCTCGAGCAGCTCGTCGCTTTCATCATCTACGAATCCCACGACTAGCAGTTCTCCCACATCTTCGGAACAAGATGATCATGTCGACAAAAACGAAGCGGCAAAACGCGCATCGCAGTCCTCCGAGTCTGAAGATGCGAAGGCATCGAGGGAAGGAGACATTGAGGTGTTCCGACCACAGCTGTGCCAGACAAAGAGGCAGCAACTTATGTTGCACGAGGCAGAAACTGCCAAACACGATGCCACGAAGGAACACGAGTTGTGGCCCTATCCGTGGTACACGACAAGCCCCTACCGAATCCCCTCGAAAGAAGATGCTATGGCTAGGGGTCATTGCTTTCATTATCGTTGTAACTTTCATCTCCACGACTGTTCTACTTGCTTGCTTCTTACTTGTTGGTCATGTTGAAGATGTTTGTCTTCTTACGTGATTTTGTTTGATAAGAAATAGATGAGAAAAAGTTTCTCTAAAAAGAGCAGTAGTGACAAAATTTACAAGGCAGGCTCTTGGGGTGAATCAACGTGCGTTGACGTATCCGCGAAGTTTGAAGTGCATTCCTTTCCTATGGCTTGGAATGGGCCGCTGGCTCGTCTCCATCAGATCGGCACTGCTGACAAATACGACAAGCGTAGCCGGCGCCACAAAGGACGAATCATCCACGATAATTTGGAGTGGAAACCATGGTGGAGGTGAGGATGAGGAAGTTCCAGGAGAACATGTTATCAGAGCACAGAAGCACGAGCAAGAGTTGCCTTTATCTTCTCGCGAAGAACCCACAAGAAGAAGTGCAAGAACCACCGGTGGTTTGAGAATAGAACGTGCAGACCTCCACCTGCTGACAGGGGTTAAAACGCTTGTCAAGAATGTTCAGGAGGACGAAGATAGTCCAACTGAAGAGGATAGCGCTTGGCCCGATGAGGAGGCAGAGGAACGCCACGGAGACCAGGCGAAAGCGAGACTGGAGGACAAGAATGCAGATGAAATGGACGAAGAAGAGAATCAGAATCTTGAGATTGTTGAAAGCTTAGAGATGCTGGCGCAGGACGTGAAGCGACATGGCGATCATGCTACGGCCGAGGAGGAAGAGATGACGTCTGATAGTGCCAGCGAGGACGAGGAACAAAAGGATGGAAAATCAACAAGACGCTTAGCATCTTCCTCATCGTCTCTAACTGCAACGAGGAGTTTGACGACGAAGATAAATTGGTGTCCGGATACTTACGGTGGAGAGTCGGTTGAAGTTTTGGATGTCGCTACGAACAAGCACACCGAAGAGCATACTGGAGACGGCGTCTGGGCAGTGAAGGCTGTAAAAAGTGTGGATTTGTCAATCATTGTCACACCACTATCGCAGTTTGCAGACCCAGACGTCAGTATTTACGGACAAACCATATCTTCAGGCTCAGATACCAGTGGAGAAGTTGCAAACTCTTCTACTTCCAGTACGCTCTCATCATCTTCATCGTGCCGCTTTGTGCAACGAGCAATGGACTTTGGGGGAGACGTTTTGCGACTGCCCAGAGGCGTCGCAGAGGAGGCTGGGTATAAGCAGTACTACGTGCATGTAAGATGCAGCGGCTTCTCAAGCTTTTTCAGCCCCTTGGGTTTCGGCTCCCTGCTTTCCAGCTCAGGATCCTCATCGTCCTCCCCTAGCACAACGTCACCGCGAAGAAGTTTGGGAGAACATCAACGATCATCATTTTCTGAAGACCTCCGTGATCTCACGTCGTCATCTTCGAGATCGTCCTCCTGCAAATATCACGTATCGATTACGGCTCAAAGTTTTACGGATGAAATCGTCGGAACAAGATCCGGTGTGGCCTATCTTGGAGTTTCGCAAAATTTTGTGTATAATGTCCCGAAAGATACTGGCAGCGGTGCGCATCTCACTGTGAGCCTCTATCCTAGAGATGCTATTGCAGTACAGCATGGCGGGCTCAAACTCCTGGTGAACGACAACGAAATTGGCAGTACAAAAACGAGTTTCGGGAAGTACTCAACTATTTTTTAGACCCTGGAGAACTGGGACTGGGTCCCTATGTACTTACGTACAACATTTTCGTTTTCCTATGTGGGTCGTTGTTGATGTATTGCACATTGTTTAGATATGAGGTGACCCCGAGCCCGAGGGCAAGGGCAGGACGAGGGGGCTCCATTTGGTAGATCCAATAAACATCTTTTTTTTTACCTTACTAGCAACCTGCGCCCAAAAACTACCCATTATTCTTTTTGTTTCTCCTCCTTAAATACTTACAGTTACCGTGCTCAGCCAGGCTGGTTTGGAGGAGAAGTCGTCAACGTTCCTGTGCTCGATAAGAAGTCCGTTTATTTCTCGGTTTTGAAGAAGAAGCTGAAGGACCCAGTGCCTTTCGTCCTCAGTGTCCAGCTAAACGATGGACCAGTGAAGCTAACGCCGCACGCACCCGTGTGGGACCTTGTCTCGAAACGGCAGACGAAGTACTACACGCTGGAAGTTACCAGGCCAAACCTAGATGTGTCCGTCTACGTCACTCCAGTTACCGGCGATCCGACACTAGTGTGTGATGCTGGACTCAATAAGAAGCCGCGACCAGGGAATGCGATGTGGGAAGAACATCATCCGGGAGGTGAAAGTCTTTACATACTTTTAAGGCTTGTACTAGGTTTATTGTCTATCGTGATACATAGATGGACATGGACATTATTGAAGTTGACGTCCACCATGTCGCATTATTGATGATGACATGGATAACTTGCTTGTATGGAAGAAGAGTGAAATTTGTAATCTGATTCTCTTCAGACTTCCTTGACGTATAATGCCTATTTAATACCATGGTGTTCGGCCTCCACCTTAACTTTGGTTTTATCAGTTCTGGTCACGAAGCATCCTCTAATCTTGGCGAACGATCCAAAGCGCCTGCGCGCTGGATTAGATAAACCGGGAAACTTCACGATTGGAGTGTATGGGACGACGTCGAGTACCTATTCCTTGATGGCTATTCTGGACCCGCATGTTGATCCTACCAGCGATGAGGGCAAGGCGGACCAGGCGCTGGGCCCCACTCCCATGTGGAGCGAATTGTATCTGGGAATGCCGCAGCGATTGAGCGTGCGTCAAGGAAAAACATCTCATACGCTATTCTTCAACATGCTGGACCGGAAGTATATAGAGGTCGTGGTTTCCGCGGATCGGCTGCGTCCGCCGTCGTCGTCTGATACATCCGTAAGTAAATCTTCAAATGGAGGCGCAGTCCCCGGTGCCGGCGTTGACATTTGCATCACCAAATGCGGAACCGATCCTCATAATTGCGCAGAGAAAAGTCCGTTTGGTGCAGGCACGACTCCGAATTCAGAAGCAAACCCGTCAACTGGAAAAGCTGCAAAGGCCGCATCCTCGAGTTCTGGGGACGGTGCCGATGAAGCAGAAGGAACATCTACGACGACCACTGTCTCACCCAGAGCAAAGCGCCGCCGCGGTCTTCGGGAAGGTGATGAGTCCAAAAGCGCTGCTGTTACTAAGGAGAACATGGATTGGTCTGGGCTCTCGCCTACTGGCCGCAATGTGAGTGTCGCAACCTGCGTGACCACGATTAAAGCTGCAGATACGGTGAGTGGTCCCGTTCACGCTTTGATACCAAACCCATGTCCGCAATGTTGGTACGCTCTTCTTGCCACGCCGGGTAAAGGAACAAGTGCTTCTTCTGAAGGAACGAGTTCGAGTAGCAGCTCGAGCTCTAGCAGTACGCAAACACAAGGTCGTACGGATTTCACGGTGACGATGTCTGCATCGGGATCTGAGTGGCACCCGTTGACATTGAAAGAGCCGTTTTGGGGTCATGTGGACGCAGGAGGAGCCGACGTAAAGCTCTCTTTCGAGCTGTTTGCATCTGACATCGCTGGTACGTCGTGCAAACTGCAATTTGAACTCGTTCCCCTACATGGCACACCGCAAATGACCATCACGGAACTGACGAAGGAAAACGATGAGACGAGTACCGAAGAAGACGAAGACTCGTCAAGTTCCGCAAGTACCGAGTTGAGCAGTCGAAAAAAGACTTTAGCGACTAAAGTGGATAGTGTGTTCGAGACTGCGGAGATTACCAGCTCCTCTCTGACATCTGATTCATCTTCTTTGGCGGTCGGGGCCAAGAAACCGAGTAAACGGAGAGTATTCCAGATCCGAGTACGCGCAAAAGGGCCGCAGCATGCACAGTTTCGACTGGTTGTCGTCAGAAAGGGAGAGGCGTCGTCTGGCGTGAGCAGCTCAACGTCTGGCCAGAAGGCAGACGCGACGAAACCGGAGTTCTGGTCTGACTTGCCCATTGTGGCGGTTGGAGAATCCAAATCGGGCTTCTTGACATTACCAGCTGGCGAACCCGAATTTTCAGCCTTTTTCGTTGACGGGACGCAGAGTGAATCTGTGTTGTTAGCGACTGATCCGCCGCTACCAATCTTAGGAAATATTTTACATGACTTTGACTTCTGCTTTCAACATTGACTTTTGAATCCATTTGGATTCGTCATATGGTTCAGGAAATGAGGGATGCCCTGCTAAGAAAATTGATCTTGCCGCAATGTGACCACTCGTGTTACGACATCCTGTGTCAGAATCACAACAGTTTTTTCTTCTTCTTCTTCTTCTTCTTCTTCTGAGGGGTCTAACAATTGCAGTCGAGGTAGCGCCCAGCGAGTTTGCTCCCGGTGGCGCAGCCTCGGCATCAGTTAGTCAAAGCAGTGTGGCAAAGCTTCCTAGTTTAGGCACGAGTCCCTGGCGCACGACCCTCAAGAACAAAGCGGATCCTGGCGGTGACCCTCTTGCGGAGACGCTTGTGATCAAGCCGCAAGACAGCCAGTATCAGAAAAACAAGGGAGCGTATTACGTCGTTGGTGTCTTTCCAAAGCTGCATCAAGGGAATAGTTTGGGCGATTCTGCATCTTCATCTTCTAGCGGGGGCGCAGCTGGAGGCGTTCGCTACCGTTTGCAGGTTCGTTCTTTCAAGGAAGACGTTTTCAACGAGCTGCTGCCTGATCAACCTGCGATACGGGGCTCCATCGAAAAAAAGGAGGTTATCAAATACGCGTTGACGATTGGGCCACCGCCTGCTGGGACAAAGCACCGCCGCCACATAGTGCTTTCTTTGGTAGTGTTCTCGGGTGATGCCGACCTCTACGCTGGCTTTACGAAGAGCGTTTCGCGCCAGCACCACACTTTTGCCAGTTCGAGGTACGGATCGGATGCAATTTTCATCACCGGCTTTTCCGATAAAAACAGGTGTGCTCCGAAGTTTGAACGCGGAGAGGACTGCGTGCTGTACGTTTTAGTCTACGGCTATGGAAAAGCGACGACTTACGCCCTTTCGGCGACCACACCCGACGGCAAGCCAGTGGAGCTCTTGTCGACTCTAGAAGGCAAGTTATTGAAGGGCATGCGGCAATTTTACTATACCGATTTCTCCTCTGCGGCTGCCAGTGCTGCGAGCTCGTCTTCGTCCTCTGATACTGTGGCCCGAGTCTCTATCGTGCCCCAGAAGGGCGATCCGGATCTTTATTGCGTTCTTACCGACTTGGAGACCGCAAAGGACCCACCTGCGGAGTTCGCAGACATCAAGACCATGCGGAAGGCACATGCAATGTACAAACGGTACGCTTCTTTCAAGGCTAGTGGCAATGAGATCCTTCGTATCGCTCGCTCGGATTGTCCAGCTGCAAGCCATGAATTACGCCAGCTTTCTAAAGACCAGAACGGGATCAAGGACACAGAAAGTGATCGCCGTCGGGACGACGTTTCTTGGCCGTGGTTTCTGAGCAGGCTGCTCAGTGTTGGAAGAAGTAGAAGTGCGGAAGTACATGTAGCGCTGGATGATTCGAAAATACCGTCGGTTACTCTTGTTGCCGATGGCCGTCACCTTGCAGAGCCAGAGGGTACTACGGCAATCGCGAGGTCAAGGAGCGTTTCAACACCCTCCACGTTAGAAAAACCCTTACCTTCTTGGATGGGCCAGTTGTATAAGAAGTTTGCTGCAGCGGCGAAGCGACCTACATGGAACTGGCTTGCAGAGAAGCTGCCTCCAGAGGACTATCTTAGACGAGAGATGGGTAGTACTTCCAAGAAGTGTGCGATTTTTTGTGCTGTTTACGCTTTCTCCAACACGACGTACCAGATAGGCGTCACGTTTGAAGAAGACAGCAGATCTTCCACGACAAGTAGTAGTGAATCTGGATCGTCTTCGTCATCGTCTTTATCGGGTTCGTCCTCTTCAGGCAGTTCGTCGTCCTCAAGTGCGTCAGCGTCTACTAGTGGTGTAACAGCGTTGACTTCCGGCGTGCCCTCAATCGGAATGGTCCTCAAGGATTTGCATACTACAGAGCGATTCCGATTTCGCACTTCAGATCCGAACGCGCTGATCACGGTGACCCCGCTGATGGACTGCCACGTTGTCACCAGCATCAAGGGTATCGATTACCACAGAAGACAAATACCCTTGACTGGTCTCACAGCTGGTGAATCGCTGCTGGTCAAAGTCAGCCTAGATCCAGAGAGGAGGAGTGAGCTGCTCTGCATGTTTGAGGTAAAAGCACAGTCTGGAGCGGGCAGCGGGAATTTTTTGGGATCGTCCGATAGTGCATCTTCATCGAGCCATACGTCCTCTGGGGACAGAGGCAAAACGCTAGATGGAGTCTCTGGTAATCTCACATCGAAGTAAGTACTTATTTTTTGAACTTACCACTTCCACTGATGGTTTGACTTTGATTCAATTCAGTAGACCGAATAAAACTTCCCTGCACTCCTGAAAGTTTTTTTCCAGTGCTGCGTGCAGGAATTTTGCAATGAGAAATGCTATTGCAGCAGTCGTGTAGTATTTTCGAAAAAAGCTTGTCGTTGTACCACTACAAAAGCTCCTGTTGTACTTGCTTTTTGCAACTACATATGGATATTCCTCTAATCAATAGCACAGAATGAATGCTAAAACATATGGACCTACAAGAGAAAAATATCGCATCACCATCGAGTACATTATCAGGCTCTTCCTCGTCCAGCGCAACGACAAGCGGACCTCTTTTTCCGACGTTGTACACCGAAAACGATAGCTACAAGAAGGCTAAGCTTAGCCGGCTTGCTAATGGCATCCCGTTCATTGGCAGCACTGCTGTAGGAAAGGGGTTTGAGGAGCAAAGATTCATCTATTCGCCCGAAAATTGCGATCTGACAGAGATTCGCATAGTGCCATTTAGTGGGGATATGCTGGTTTTCCGCAAAAAGCCTGGAAGCACTGACTCCGGCGCCGGAACCGAGGTCTGGTACTCTGTACCACGTGGTGTTGTTGATGATGGGTCAGGCTCCGCGGCTGCGGCTGGTGGAAGTTCATCTAGCTCTACTTCATCGGACGGCTCTAGAAGCTCGTCCTCGAGTACCTCCAGGAGTGGCAGTGGAGATGATAACAAAGGGTCCTCTAGATCCTCAATCAATGCGGACATCGCAGCGTCAAAAAACAGCCTACTTGAATACTTCGTGCTGAAGCCTGGACGAGACAAGAATGGGCAGTGCGAGGATATGAAGTTTTTGGTTCGAAGAATTCACGGAACTATGTATGCCGATTACAGCGTCACGGCATTCGAGGATGGGGCTGATAGACCACGCTTCGAAACTCTTCCGTCTGATGTTCCGGTATCAAATCTTGTAATGTTAGATATTTATACATATTTATAGATTGTTTGCCGTGATATTCTGATTCCATTCGAGAACGCGTAAAAAAATGCTGCCAGCAGATCCGCTACAGGCATCGTATAAACCTACCCCTAGTTGTAGCGCTTCCCAGGCTCTCCCTCTCCATCATGTTCTTCAACCTGAGCGCAATTTCTCCGTTCTCCTTCTCTTCATCATTCTCAATTTTCCACTCCTCTCTGAATCGTAGAAACATACAAATTATTTCCAACCTATGCAGTCGTACATGCAATTTCCGGGAAAGACTCGACGATTCTCTCTTTTCGTGAATTCGGCAGTGACAAAACAAACACTGAAGCTGCAGTGCAGACCGCATTGCGCAGGCATGGAACTATCCGCAGGCATGACGCCAGACGACAATTCGGAGAAGATTAAGGCTTCTCCTAATCCATCTTGGCAGACATGATCCTGAGGAGGGTTTTCAAGGTAAACAAAAGGCATTTAGGATGCATCTCAAGGTGGAAGATTAGGGCGAGCTCTAAACAGACGTGGAAAACAAGCGGAAGGGAGGAAGATCAAGTGCTCACTCTCAGTCTTAAAGACCAGTCTAAGGTACTAGTACTTATGATCACAACTGTAAAAAGTTATTGACAATTTTCTGGAAGTCGAATGCGTACCGTAACCTTCACCTGTGGAAGTGTTCTCTGGTTCTGGTTATTTTGGAAAATATATACATTGAGATAGACAAGATAGTAGAACAAGAACGAGTCTCATTGTTCACCACAACATGATAAAGAGGCGAATACTTCTCATCTCCATTAAGAAATCAATATATCAATTCAGAGCCGCAACTATGGATTTTACCCGCGTGTCGTTTATGCTTGGGTTTCACAGCGGAACGACGAAAGCCATGGCGTTCTGGTTCACGCCTCTCTCGTCGCTACATCGGACTCCGTGTTCGAGCTCTTGCTGGACGGCGGAGAGGCTGTCGTCGAGGTCGCGCGGCCGAACGAGCCAGCCTACTTCGCTTTCGATGCGCCGAGGGCTACTCCTCTGCTGACCATTATCGGAAAACTGCCGTACGACGAGGAAAATGACCTCTACAACACAAAAGTGCAGATGTGGGTCCAGGACTGTGTAGATCAGGCCCAGTTGCACATCGAGGATCCGGAAAGCCTACCAGGATCAAAGTCGCACGACGTGGTCGGC
Source organism: Amoebophrya sp. A25 (assembly GCA_905178165.1). Taxonomy (NCBI): domain Eukaryota; class Dinophyceae; order Syndiniales; family Amoebophryaceae; genus Amoebophrya; species Amoebophrya sp. A25. The sequence goes on from CAJINU010000013.1 coordinate 1,584,428, forward strand.
CGATTGAACAGCAGAAATCAGCTCGTCGCCTTTGTGGACAATAGCCATAAACCGACGACAACTGCAGCCACTGGAAAAACGAAACCCCTGTTATGAAAACAAAGTCGAAAGACTGATTCAATGTTACAATTCGATCATTTTTCATTGTGATATCGCCTGCGTCAGACGATCTACATCACGCAAGTTAGTAATTTCAAACTTTACTGCAGAAGAACAGGTAGTCGTAGAACTTGCACTCAGTCATCTATTTGGTCCGATAGATGCGGGGTAAAGAGTTATATTGTCTTTTTCATCTTCCAGCTCACTGAGCAAGCATTGTTTCTATCGTGTGGGCATTACGACCTCTCGGCCTGGTCCAGTTCGGGTAACCGTTCGCGGTGGCACAACACGGAAAAACGCGCCGCTCCGCGTGAATGGCCCTAGCCAGGTTGGAATTTTACGTGATAAATATCCGGAGTCCTATATCTTGGTAAACCACTTGACGAGGGAGGAACTACGCAAGGCGAAAGTCCTCGTACACTACGAGCCTTGTCAAGGAAAGATATCCCCGCATCGACCACCGGTGGAGGAAATGCTTATGTCGAAGATGCACATGCATAAATGTTGTAGTAGTCGACGTTAGTTGTAAATGCTCTTGTAAGTAGTTGATCATGATCATATTTGTCCTTTGGAAATCATGCTCGTTGATAATATTGTCGTGGTAGCTAGTCTAAGGCTGAGCCACACCGTACATGTCACATGATGAGTTTTGTCCGACTATGAAAAGAAAAGGCCCACAGATGTGAGTATGAGAACAGCAAGTAAAGAGCAGGAGATAAAGTAGCCTTCATTTGTGCGGGAGACAGTGACGAACCAATCAAGCTCGCATGCGAGGGCGATAATTGTAAGGGACGTTTCCTTCTGCGTGCAACGTCAATGGCGAATAGCTGGGAGTACAGGCCCGGGAAGTTGAGCAAGCCGGAAAAAGGTAATGAGTATGGCTTATGTTATGTGAGTCAGCCGATCGCTATTCGAACAGGCGCATTATTAATACAAGTAGTATTATAGATACCTGGACCCCGCCGGCTCCGCCATTTCGTAGTAAGCACACCATGATTTTGACTACGACATGCGGTTTTTGTATCTGTCGTAGTCGTGGTGAAAATATGAAGATGAAGAACTACGGTGATCGAGAACGGTCACATTAGATGAAGCATAGTATAGATAAATAAGCACATCGTTATCGTTTTCATGCAGGTTGGCGACATGGTAACTACGAGTTAGAATGGACGGTTCCCCGTAGACGACATTATCAATCGGACCAGAGGAAAAACGAGGCGTTTGGTGAGATTGTTGAGGATGTGTGGTATGAAGTCTTCATTATTCCCGTCAGTACGGAGAAGCCCATTTTCGACGACTTCCATCCAACTTCATGCGGCTGTTACAACATGATCGGGAAAGTGCCAGGGGTGCAGAGACAGGTAATAAAAGAAGATGAATTAAAATCTAAATTAGATGAATTTCAATTCGCGCTTCTTGTCATAGTGCAGAGTACTTGTTCATGTTGAGTTTCTTTATGACAACTGTCCATAGCAAACAGAATATTTCATGCAACAATTACAGATGTTCAGCAGTAAAGACTTGTCGTTTCCAACGGCCGATACGGTAAAGGCGAAATTGACTGCCCACTATGCGCCTGCACGTGGCGAACATTTCGATTTCGTCCTCATAGCGAGGGACGGCCAAACAGACGAAAAGTTTGCCTATCCGAAGGTCTCTTTAGTTATGCTTTTGAAGTTTTTTCCTAACTAACTTCGAGTTTTTTCAGGCTGGTTGATGAAAATCGAAAAAATACTTACATCAACGTCAAGAAAGCGTCAGTTATAACGAGACCAAAAATAATAAGACGGAATTTGCTTTTTTGACATTCTCTAATCTTCCGGACGATGAAAGTGACGGCGTCGGAGACTTCACTGGCGACCCTCTTCTTAATCCAACCGCGAAGTACGGAAACGCCTTTTCGGACCTGGCATCTCAGCCTGCGAGTTTCCTTTCACGGCTGAGTTTCGTCCTCTTTGTTCTCTTCGTAATCCTCACTTCACTGTGCGTCTGCGTGCGCTACGGCAGGTGCATGGTCATGGCAGTGGCAGACTTGGGCTCCCGCTCTTATGCCTTTTGTATACTAACTTGGCTAGTAGCATTACACGTCTAGTAGTGGAGCTGCTCGTGCTAGTGTTGTAAGTAAAAGTCATGCAGCTCCTGTAGTCGATTCTTCTGGTTGATCTTCCTCTTTAGTTCTTGTTGAGAATTTTTTCGAAACTGCGAGTTTCTCTTTCTAATCTCTGATCGCACGAAGTCATCTGGGGTACGCGCAAGGTCCTACATCCGTCTTTGAACTGCGGCCAACAGCGGATGTTCCTGGTGGTGGAGCACCGATGCGAAGCGGTTACGAACCACCGAACGCGATTGGTGTTGGATATAACAGGATTGAGTAGAATTAGAAGGATGTCTCGTAGCCTTGGAGCTAGTGCACAGGCTATGTCGAGAGGCGAACACAAGAGGTGGACACCTGTGGTTTCAAAGAGCAGCCTTTTTTGCTTCCTGTTTCGGAGGGCAATGGATTGCAGCTCGGTTTCCTTTATGTTTTCCTTTGCATCGAAAAAGAAAATTATAGCATTAATCAAAAAATAGCGAGATTGATAGGATTGAAATTTTGTTTGAATTTTTTAAACCGAGGTTGACCTTGACGCAGAGATTGAAACAAACATGACGAGGGGATACATTTAGTGTACGAGTTTTACCTGCTGACGACCTGGGTATGGGTAACTCTAACTGTTTTACGTGCGACTACTTCGATCAAAAAGCAATGACAGAAAGGACCATTTCGTTTCTCGTGCTAAAGCAATCTACGTGGCTTGCTTCTCACTAATGAACAAGAGACTAAAAGGGAACAGAAGTTGAAAGTAAAGGAAATCTGAAGGGCTTCATAGTGGTTAGATATTCTACGAAATTATGTTGATAATATTTTTTGCTGCAACTTTATTCTAGGCGGACGACACCAGTTTACGAAGTACTTACCTGTGTTGCCGTAACCGTGAGACTATGTTATATTTGATATGATCACAGACACAGGAAGAGAAGTGGAAGATTATGATTACGAACCAGAAATTGATTAATGAGCGTATGCACGGCCACTGATTTAGGGAATACGAAGAAGAACAACAAGATTCAAGAGGTCAGAGGTCTGGATTTTGTCCACCATATTTGAAGCTGTGCCTTGCTCTAGGTGGGCTTAGGCAAATGAAGACGGCGCGGTCCTTGAAGCTCTATCTTCGTGGTTCTTTCTGATTCTGAGACGAGTCAGTTGTGCATCGTTGGAAAAAGCACTCGAGCAATGAGATGGGATCGTCCATGCTTTAGACCTCTTAATACACAGACATTGGACTCTAGATGTTCGGTAAAATATCGACTACGAAGATTCATCGGTTACGAGAAGGTCGAAGTAGCTACTGTACACGAGAGACACGCTCGTTCGCGTTGTCGTTCCCCTTATGACTACCACCTCACGAGCGACACCCTATCCCCATTCCAAAGACCACGGTAGCGTGCATTTTGAGCTATTATACAGAAGCCTTCGTTACAAGCAAAAGCAGCCTCATCCGGCAGGAGTATGCTGTTCTTCACTTTGTCAGCCACAAAAATTATGAACATTAAAAGTCGTGGTCTAGAAGCAAAATTAGTAAAATCGAATCGAACTCATTGTGGTTGTATTCGAGTCGCCACCTCGTCTTTGTTCAATACGTGTATCAATTGTCTGATTCACAAAAGTCAACAGAAAACTTCAAAAACTACATTTTCATTTATTAGGGACAAACGTAGAAGCAGGAACTGGAACATCTGCCGTTTAGGTTTACATGCTCGTCTGAGGCAAAAGCCGTAGGCAACTAGTGGGTGATAATACATCGAAAAAAATGGCCGACTTCATTCCAGGCTCCCTCGAGGAGCTAGCGGCTTCGCCGCCTGTACTGGTATCGACATTGAAATTTCAATATGATTCTCAATCTCAGCTAATCGTCCTATGTTTCTTCCCGATGTAGCTTTAGCTTTTTTCACGTGGTCACGTTGACCTTGTGATTTCTTCATCGCTTATCTAATCCCACACCTCAGATGCTGTCGATGGACTACCCAGATATGCTCTTCAAGGAGTCACTAGTTTTCTTCTATTGCGCCTCAATCGTCATAGGGATCATGGAATCGCAGCGAGTGGTACCATTACTATGAGGTATGTGCCTGAGTCTTTCTGAAGATTTAGATTTTCCAGCTCCTGTTGGCAGTGGCACAGAGTAAATTGGTACGTGCCGCTTGTAGTACTGCAGAAAATTTGGTAGCTAAAAGTGAAATTCAACTGATCTCATCTTCACATCTACGGATCGCGATCGCTATCACCCTCACCTCAGTACACTTTTGCACACTTGGCGCTTCTTTCGATAATCCGGGCATTCGGCGCATATGGCTTCGTTCTTCCAGTGATGCTAGGTATAATTTCCATGATCAGCGATAAAAGATGAAGATACACTGCGCTTCATGGAAAGATTTCCAGAGAAAGCTAACACACGAAATAGCTACACCTCAAACAAAATCCTTTCTAAGACTCACACGAACTGAGCTGTGATTGTAACATCAATCTTTGAAAACCCACACCAGGTCAGCTTCCAAATAGAGCGTTTGAGTCAACGGACACGTATTTTTGGGTCTTGTTTTGCGCTTCGCTTTATGGCGGATTTTTCGTCCCTCATATCATGCCAGAGTCGACACACAAGTGGTTCCAGATGTTTCACCACTTTTGCTACAGCATCATTCGAGGAAACTCCCTGGGCCACGGATTCTCCCTCACTGTATTTTTCTACATGTAGTAGTTCTAGTTGGTAGTTCATATGTTCAAGCTTTTACTCATAGAAGTTCAAGATCAAGCTCAACAAGCTCTAGCTGGTCAGAGCCAACATGCCTTGCTCAGGCTTTAGCCAAAAACTTCATCTACACGACCATCATGACAACTACAACTGTTTTTGTCTTGCAAGTCATTCTCCTACACCTCCCACGGATAACAACAATGAACCTCCAACTGCACACCTCCCGCTGTAGTAGAACGATGACCGCTAAGAGCTAAACAGCGAAACAAACTACATACCTCGACAGGTGAATCTGGTACCGACATCATTACTCGCACCATTTTTTGGCGGCTTCGTTGCAGTCAACGGACACGCCTTTCTCGAAAATGGTCTTAGCGTAGCGGATAGCCTTAAACTGAATTGCGACACCGTTTTTTTATGGCTGACGGTTTCGGTTTGTATTTGCAATACAAATTCAGCAACGAACGAGAGAGAGATAAAAGCAAGATTGAGTTGTTGTTGTAAGAGTATAATGAGTATTGACATCAAGTAGTTTAAGCAAAAGAAACCACAACCAAAGAGAGTAGATCTTTGATCATCTTCATCCTTATGTAGTCAACAACATAGATACTCTTTTTTATTCTCGTGGTAAGCCCCTGTCCACCGGGTTAACCTCTAACATTTGGCGTCGTCGGTGGCTGCGTCTACTTCCTCTTGATCCAGTATCTTGCGGTGCCTGCTGGTGTCGCACGAGTCTGTCTCGTCATTCTCCACGTACCTCAATATACAACCTTTTTTTTGCTATATCTGAGGCATGACCTTTCGTAGGGTTTTCAACCTGCTCTTTGTTACTGGCATCAAATCGATAGAGATCGAGATTCATTATTTTTTTGCAGCTCCACGTCGGGTGATGTCGTCATAATATTGATTCATTCTGCTGACAACCAAGCAACGTCGAATCGACGTCAACCTCAGGAAGTAAAGCGTCAAGGACTTCTCAATCTGACTCAGACTCTCTTTATTCCAAAATGAAATTGTAAATGATCAAACCTCATCTTCATAAAGCAACCTAACGATAATGACGCAGAATGACTCTGTATTTCCAAAATAGGAATGTTGTAAATGGAAATGATCTTCAAACCTCACCAACAAGGTCGCTCTTGACCATGGATTGTCGGACTATTTGGCACATATGGTCGTCGCCAAGTACGATAAGGTTGCGGCATTTATCAAAGCGAAGATGTCTAAGTCTACCCAACCGAAAGTTAAGGGTTTACAGATTGCATCCTTCACTACCATCCTTCGCTGCTCCTTTTCAAGAAGGAAATAGGTCAAGGATGTTCTGAAGAATGCAACTCGGCAACCTTTAAGAAATCGGCTGCAATGAAGTCAGTTGCCAAACGAGGCCGCTCCAAGACTCCGAAGAAGTAGACAAGGAGGCTTGTAGAAGAAAGTGGATGATCATGATGAATGCGCTGCGTTATTAACAACTGATAGATACAAGTACAACTGCAACTGGAGCTATGATGTATGTTGTTGAACAATTCATCTACAAAAGATTGTGTTGACACCCTTGAACATCATCAAATGCTATTTTATTACATTAAATCGATCCAATCTAGATCCGAAAGAACAAAGTGAAAATGAATCCGAACAACAAGAGTAACAATCTATTTTCTTTCTTCTATACTTCAGAAATGGGCGACTCCTCGGAGAGAGATAGAGCAATTGAAAAGTTAACGACAACAAGCAACTAGAACTATCAAAAATTAGAACAACATATTTAGTAGGTTCGTTTAGGTAGAAAACAAAATTAAATCTAAAGAACACCGAATTCGCATAAATGATGAATGTAATTAGTTCTTGATCTCAGCATGCTATAGATCATGTGCTAACACCAGATGTTAGAGTCGTCCCCTCGCCGAATATTGAATATGATAAGTGTGGACGTTGATAAATAAATTGATAATCATCATCAATCATCATCATGTCACAGTAGTCGCGACCTCTACATGCGGCTGCAGCGGTATCATCACAGTCTTGTTTGTTTGTGTGCTACTTACTCTAGCACAGAACAGTAGCTCAGCCTATCACTGTCCTTCTTACGATACGAAAATCGAAAAGATCGGACTTGTCGGTGTATCTGCGGAAAGTCAGTCTTCGAAAATCAGATCTTAGTCGGCCCCCGTGAGATTTTAGTCTGTTTTCGAGAATCGGTGGGAAGATCGTTCGTGAGTGCGCCTATCGTCTGGAGGTATCGGGAATCGTTTGTAGATTGGTATAGAAAAGAACTTGATAGTATATCACTCGGTCATCTTGCTCTTTCAATAGAAAGCCACAGGAGGGCTGAACGGCCTCCATCACGTTTGATTAACGTATAACGAGGTGTCATGACATGAGCGGCAACTCTGCTGCAGTGGCTCTCAACAAACGAAATAGCCCCCCGTCTTCCTCCCTGTCCCCCTAATAGCCAGCGTTTCCCCTAAGAAAGATTTGTGTATCATTGTCGATAAATCGTTGATGATGAAACAAACGGCACTTAATAAAACATCCTAAGTGTTTGTCTTTTGTAAGTAAGGCGAACGCTAACAGAAATAAAGAGAACACATACACGAAGTAAAGACTTGTTCCCACGTCTTCGTTCTACACTCGGCGAAGGGGTACACTACTACTACTTCTACTATAAATTTGAGATTTTTAATAGTGTTGTTTATTTCTTATTCAACAAATAAGAATAACGACGCTGTCGTACTATAATAGTGACCTCCCAAAATTTCTGAGATGACTTCCTCTGGTACTACTCTTACTTACTGGTTAATTATAATCAAGAATCTAAGATTAAGAGCACGTACTACTACTAGAATAAGTTGCATTTTAGACTGACATTATTCGATTTCATTTTCACTGTAGTTGTAGTTTGACTTTGATTTAGACGAGCTGTAAGTAGAAGTACAACTACAAGTACAGCTGTCTGCTAGAACTGGCACGAACAGTAATCAAAGAAAGATACCATTACCAGCTTACTAGTAGAGAAATTTAGAAGAAGATGAAGAAGTTGAGCTCCATACGATCTTGGTTGCGCGGGGGTGCGTCAAGCGCGCGGCTGAATAAGGGTCAATCTCTTAATTCGACTGATGACGCAGCTTATTTCAATCTTGTTCGATCAAGACTTACTGCGAATTTAGAGTTCGCCAGTGCACGGGCTGAAACGCTTTGGCTACAGCTGAAGAAAGCGGTAATTGCGGAAATTCTGGCTGTTGAAGAACGGACACGAGAAGGACATGTGTCAACGACATCTTCGTCTGGAAGTACAGCACACCTTTTGGCGGCTTTTTCAGGATCAGTAGATGCTCGCGACGTGAAGAAAAGTGCTCAAATCTTCAGCGAAGTCAAGAAATTGGGAGAGGTATTCGACATCAAAGCCTTGCAGGACGCAGACGATCGGCTCACGGTGTGGCAACGGTTAGATTCAGCGTTGAAGATGCACGAAGCTGCTACAGAGCATGGATTTTATGGCGTCGACTCGGTCTTACTCTTACAGACTTCATACTAGTAACTGTAACAAGTACGTAGTCGTTGATGTCTTGTTCACAGCATGAAAAGGTAGTCCGAAAAATCTGCCCTTTCTCTGTTTGTACGATTATGACGATACTTATACTTTCTCTTTCCCGAAGTTAGAGCTAGAAGTGTTTTTCTAGATATCAATGAATATCTTCTAAAACATGGGAGAGTCGTTCGATGCGTGGGCGCAGCTCGCACCGTGGATCGCGTTTGGAGAGGAGAAGCTTGGTATAGTAGGTACGGCGAAGAAGAAAACCGAGCTAAGCACCTCTGCTGGGGCAACGATGCTCAAAAAGCGGCTAGATGCCGTATTAACAATGGGTGAGAACGATCGACAACGCACCAGTCACAAGAATTATCATGATAAGGGCATCAAATCTACCTCTGGAGGACAAGGGCTGCAAGTGAATGCGTCGAGCCAGGAAAGCGTGCAGCACCAGCGAGCGCCCTCATCGTCAGGGGCTACCTCCGCTGCCAACGGAGCATCATTATCTTCCTCTACAACAAAGAACCAAGCTAAAAATAGTGCTACACAAAATAGAAACCCTTTACCAAATCATACAGCGGACAATGTTGGAGGAGGAGGTGCGGCAGCAGAGCGGGCTCGGTCAGCAGGTGGCTCTACGCGCTATGTGGATGCACGACCACCGTCGCCCTCGTCTGCGCGAAGTGCGAATGGCGGCTACAACAGGCACCGCGGCCGTGGATTCTCGACGTCGAGCCAGACCTCATCAGGAGGCGGGCCTCGCGACCGAAGCACGCCACGTGTTGTCGACGAGGCTGGCGATGAAATTCCATGTAAAAATACTGAATTAGCATACCAAATTTTCGGAAATTCGATAATTCTAATCGACCTAGTACATGATGCTCAAGAAGCATAAACTTCATCTTTTCATCCTATTTTAGGCATTGAGACTAAGTTTGACTTTGGCGTTGTGATTTTCCGATCGTAATTCGTCCATGTCCATAACCTTTCATTTTCATCGAACATACAAGTCTCCATGTAGTTACACAAAAACGTGTCCTTTGAAACAATCTATCTGAACAGTGACTGCGCGCAGCAATCGAAGCAATGTTTATGAGCAGCTAAGCAGTGAAAAAGCTTCTATGGATTTAGACCCACTAAAGAAACTTGATCGAGATCGAATACGCCGGAACGCTGAGGGCTTGAACACTCCACGGAGTGGCACGCCGCAACGAGGAGAATCAAGTAAGCAAAATGCAGGGCAAAGTCACTTGCTCTTTATTGTCTTTAGTCACACTTTGGTGGTGCTTGTCCAATGACCTTCAAATCATGGATTTTGTTAGCAACTAATTCGGTTCCTCAATAAGAAAGAATCAACATCATATTAACTTCTCGAAATAACCGTCTTTGGTCAACACATCTTTATTGTCCTTCTACCGTGTGAGAATAAGTACGTCTTTCCCTCGTTCATTAAATTAATATTTAGCTGTTGGACTACATCTAGACTTCATGCAATAAGGGGTTAGTAGTTATAGTGTTCTCAATTCTTATTTTACCAGATGGACGTCCTTCACACCGGCCATCAAGTGCGAGTTTGAGAAAACGGGCAGCGCCGCCGTTGCCTCCGCTACCGACTGGTGAACACGCTGACGCAAGGAGGAGGGAACAAGATCTGCATGAGGAACAAATATCTTACAACCAGAACTTTGAAGGAGCACGCCCTTTTTCCGCAAAGAGTATTCGGATCGCTGAGGCCTTGAGCACGAGCAAAGCGAAGGTGGAAGTGACGGACGCGGCAGTGGCGGAAGACCTGTCACGACTGAAGAAGCAGAAACGTCCAGTGAGTGCTGGTCTCTTCGCATTTCGTCAGTACACAAAAAGTTCGCCTGTCGAGTCTGCGGTAGAACGCGAACTTGGCCCGGGGCAGCTGTATGTCGATGTTGCCGCTCCTGGTCCTGGTTCCTCCACGGCGCGTCACACTGCAGGGGGATCCTCCTCGTCTTCATCAGACGCAAGAAATAGTCGTGACGACATGCCTGCACGGCCGCCACAAGCGCCTCAATCCTCTGGTTCTCAACGCAATTTTCGCGGATCACATGTATCATCGTCCTCAACTTACGGCTTCACATCAGGATAGTTTATCTTTATATTCGCTCATCTTCTCATGCTCATCTTTGTAATCTTTATTTATTAACCTTGGTGGACGTGGAAATGGAATAACGAGGGATCATAGTGTTTTTTGTTGCCAAAAAGATTGATTGGCATTCTTGTTCTACTTGATGAGCTCCTCTAATGATCCGCCTCGAAGCGAGGACCAGGAGCAGACGTGGAAGACCAGCGCGATCTTCAACAGAAGGAGAAGAGTATGTTTTCTTCGCCACCTACCAAAGGTGAACCATTGGCGGCTGAGTCGACGCCATGGAGAATATCTTCTTCTTCCGCCGGAAATATTAAGAACAGCCGACGAAAGAGCTCGCCTGCGACGTCGTCACCTTTAGAGGGTGTAGATCTCGACTTGGACGAAGAAGAGCATGAGGCGGATTCCTACTGTCTTGGCAACTACACGGGGTCTTCGGCGAAGACATCAGGAGTTTCCGCTGGAGGAGAAGGAAACACAGTTATGATGAAAAATGTCCCACAGACGTCCCGCTGGTCGTGGAGCTAAAGCTTGATAACTCGGATCGTGTCGTGCTCAACATGGTTTTTCTGACTCGCCTCGAGTTGATGAGCTGCAACATTTGTAACTTCGTATAGTTCACCGTCGTAAGTAATGACTCTAGTTCTAAGCATGGTGCAGCCACCGCCACGAGCCGAAAGAATCGCGGACACAAAGCCGCAGAGTATCAGATACCGAAGATGGACATGAGCGCATTGAAGCAGCGCTTCTTCGTGAACGCTAACATAGTGCGCGAGGATAGTAAACAGCATCATCAACCCAAAGCACCAGACGGTGGGGCAGCCAGCTCAAGTGGAGATCGCTCCGACGCCGGTGGCGTGGACGCGCGCAGCACGAACTACTATAGGAATAGGCGACCGGAAAGCGCGTCGACGTATCGTCAGGACCCAAGGTCCAGTTCTGCAGAAAACGAAGAATACAATAATGCCTCAGAATCGTCCGCAACGTCACACATTATGGGCAGGCGTGATTGATCTGAATTCAAACTCTTATACTTGTTAGTCAATATTGTAAGAATGAAAACAACTTTTTTTGAAATATTAGCTAGCCGCGAGGGGTGCCGCTCTGCTATCATTATTGGCCTCTTTTTAAAAGAGTAAGAAACTCTCTTGATATTCTGTTGGTCAAGGTCATAATCCTCGAAATGTCACAAAGATCACAAGGATGAAGATCAGCAAAATGACCAAGATCGCCAGGCAAAAGGTTACCGGAGCACCATCCAAACGCCCGACGGGTTTACCGTCGCGCGGGTGTCTCTGGCTTCTCCTCTCTCTCTCGTTTGTGGCTCAAGCCTCCCAATACAGTCAAGGACAAAACAGCACCGGAATGATCTCAAAGATAACCTACAGACCTAAATGCATATAGTTCCAAAAACAGTGATCATCAGGCAAAGGACCTTCAACGTATTCAGATAGAAGAAATGATGAATGTTTCATAGCTGTAATCAGGTTCATAACGTACTGTCAGTTCTGATCAATGATGAGAATCAACATAGGATGATCGTATGAATCAATGATGATAGCATAAGCGTTTCCATATGAAAGTTTCCCCATGCAACATGATATCCCAATGATGAAGCTGAGACTTCCTCCATGTAACCCCAATGAACATCCACAGGGATCAAAGCAGCCAGAGATCATTAGTCTCAGGCTGTGAGTGCAAATTGTGCAAACAGTATCACTCTCAAGTGTTTCTCACCGAGAAACTAGACGCGACTTAACAGTCTGTGTTCGAATGTATCCAACACTACTTTGACCCTTGAGCTAAGTATAGAGTAGAAATCCATCTAGAAACAACTTTTCAAAATGTCCTGCGATGCGAAAGAAATTTCGAAGAAACTCGGACAGAAGTCCGACTGGCGAGCATGGCAACTTGCCATACGTCAGGAAGCTAGCCGTCTCGGCCTGCTTCAAAACTACACGAATGTAGTCGGCATTCCGGCAGCTCCTCATGGTATTCCTAACGGAGTTACCAATCGGGAGGAAACAATTCGGCAGAAGTGGCGCAACCTGAAAGATGCGATTATTCGTAGTCTGAAAGGTGCCGCTGCGTCGTTCATCAACAACCAGAACGATAATGGGCAGGTGGATGCGATGGATGCAGGTGAGGTTGTTGTGCTCCTTCGTGATGTAGGACACTTCGATCAAAACAACCGTCAGGAACAACGGATGAAAGTAAAACCGCTTACGGATGGCGTGTTGAAGTTCCACAACGCGGATCAACCTGCAGATGTCACAGGATTCTTGTCGAAAGTCCGAGACATCATGAACCAGTCGCCCACCGTGTACCCGCCGGAAGCAGGAGTGCCAGAAAGTGACCAACAAAATGGTGCACTGCTACAGAAGTTGCCCGAGCTGTTCTGCAAGAACTTCAAGGCAACGATCGAACGCATGCAGGAAGAAGATGGTCTGACATTTGACCAGATTGGTGACCGACTTGAAAAGCGTCTTGCGACGTTGATCGAGGAGGGAACCTACAAAGTTGAGAACGATTCCTTCGGGAAGGCGTTCCCGGTCAATGTTCAGGAGACCTCGAATAAACGTTCTCGTGAAGAGGAGGATGACGAGGAAAAGGCCAATGAAGGTGGTAAGATCTTTCTGTCTAAAAGTGCTCTCAAGCGCTTCAAGGCAAACACAAAGAAGAAGATCGCCGCCGAGGTCTATGCCTCCAATTCGAACGGCAAAGGAAAGCCGCAGAACAAAAATAATAAAGGTTCTGGAAAACAAGACACCCGTCCAGTCTGTTGGATCTGCAACAAACCGGGTCACAAATCCGCGTCTTGTTGGAAGAATCCACAGAACCAGGCAAACTGGAACTGGAACACCAATTCCCAATCTAGTAGTGCTATGGGTAAAGGTGGAAAGGGTAATGGCATGGTTCACATGTCCCAAGTTGCGGAGCTGTGGCAAGCTCTCAACGGCGGAAAGCAGAGCTGAGTTGCGGAACCGGTGGAAAGCGGATTTTGCTCGCTGAACTTGGATGAAGATGAGGGTGAAGAAATAAACGTAAATAATACAGGGGAGGTAAAACTTGTGGGACATAGTCTTTCAACTAGTTCCATTACTACAAGAGAAGAAGTTAGTCTAGTCGATAGTTGTGCAAACAAATATCTTTCAAGACACAAAGACGATTTTAGTGAAATAACTATGAGAACTTGTAGGATTACTGGTAGCGCTGGAAGTAAAGACGGAAGAGTAGGAAAACTAAAGTCAAACATCTTAGGGCTCCAGTATGGTGTTTATTATGATTCACTACCAAAGGACTTAGATCGTATTATACCTTGGTTAGGTGAAGGGAACTGCTCGCAATTAGGATGGGAATTCAACTTCAAAGGCGCAGGTGGTTGTCTCGTACATACGGACACCGGCCAGGCCATACCCATAAGAAGTCATCCACGCTTGCAGCTTCCCATACTTGCATGCAACTTATTTAAAGAAGAGACTGATAGTGGTTATATTTGTTCAACAGTAGAAGAAGGAGTCAGTAGTTGTTACCTTACAAGACTCGAACTTCATAGAAGATGTGGGCACTTTCATATAGATGGCCTCCAGGTAAATTGCCCTGAGTGTGATCTACATAAAGGCCAACGCGCACCACATGCAAAAGCTAGAGATACTTCGAACTACAAACCTGAACCATTGAAGTTACTAGCAATCGACTTTGCTGTTGGAATCAAACCCGTATCAGTCAGGTCAAAGAGATGTGTATTAGTGATCATCTGTGATGTAATTAAGAAGGTGTTCTGTCGACCGCTTAAGCTGAAAAGTGACTGTGTGGAGGAAATAGAAGAAGTTATCAAAGGCATTCGCCAGGACTACTCCTTATCACTTGATGACAAGGTAGTGTGGTTCCTCCGGAGGGATGGAGAACCTGTCCTGAGCAGTGATGACATGACCAAAGTTATGCAATCGCTGCGAGTCTCAGACAGTCCGGCTGTTCCTTATAATCCGGAGATGAATGGGACCTGCGAACGTTTTATGCGGACTTTGTTCGGCAGTGTACGCACAATGCTGACTAAAGTTGATAAACGCCTCTGGTGTTACTGCGTCGAGTACGCTGGTGACTGCTGGGATCGTTTACCGCATAACTATGCAAAAATGCCTCAACATGATGGAAAGAGTCCAATTGAAATCTTAGAAGAAAGGACTGGTAGAAACTCATCGAAGAGTTCAATCGGCATGCTCCGCCGATTTGGTTGTCTAGTTTACTTTCGTGAACAAATTCAAGCCAACACTCCTGAACCCAAGCTCTCGGCCAAGTACCGCCGTGGCGTCTTCCTTGGACTCTGTCCGAAGTCGTCTGGTTGGTTGGTTGGAACTTTCGCTCATGACGATCGTTGCAAGCTTGGACATCGATGGGCGGAATACTCTACCCTAGATGTAAAGTTCAGAGAGGACTATCTAATTAAAAATATCGATTGGCTTTTGCCAGATCAGAAGGGCATCTACATTGAGTATGACGAACTGGAAAATCTGCAGAGTGGCGCGTCGTCGCTGGGCTCCCCCTTGCTTGGACAGTCAGTGCAAAGGCTGGATCATCAATCGGGGTTCTCTGGCACGGAGCACATTCCAGGTGGACCGACCGCGATTTCCGACGAATTATTTATTGAGACACTGGATAAAGTAGAGGAATCCAACGCAGCTGACTCTCCAAAAGGTGTTTCACTTGAGGAGGGGAATGCTGAAGCGAAGGATCGCGAGACATCTGCTCCGCTAAGTCCGTCTAAGTCGAAAGCGCCTTCTCCAGCACGTGTTGTGGCAGGCGAACGCCGTACACACGTCAAGAAGCGTGGCCGACCAAAAGGAGCGAAGGACAAAGCAGGCAGCAGGGTTCGAAGAACAAAGAAACAGTTAGAAGAACTGAGAAAGAATGTGGCGCTGTTCGCTAGTGCAGTAGGTGGCACGTGTGAATTAGACGAAGATGAGGAATTCGTCGAATCATATGTGATTTTGTCCGTTGCTCAAGCACTCAAGTCTCCTGATGCCGACAAATGGCGGGAGGTTATTGACAAAGAGCATGCGAGACTACTAGCCTTTGAAACGTGGAAAGAAGCTTCTGACGAGGAGCTTGCGACCGCGCGACAGGCTCTACCAATTGCCATAATTCTAACTATTAAAAGATGTGGAAGATACAAGGCTCGCGCTTGTGTCCTCGGTAATCTAGATCGTTCAGGAGAGCTAAACACCTTTGCTCCCGTAGTTTCACACGCCGCTAATAGGCTGCTCCTGACATCTGCTGCGTCAGAACAGGACTATGTGATCCCGTTCGATTTAGATTCTGCGTTCCTCAATGCTGAACTCGATCGCGATGTCTTCTGCCGTCTCCCACCCATCTGGGCAGAGAAGCATGGACGCGAGATCGTGAAGCTCAAGAAGGCCTTATACGGCTTGAAGGACGCACCACGAGCATGGTTCAAGAAATATCACGACATACTAGCCAGTATTGGCTGGGAGCCGTGTGATTCTGCGCCAGGCTTATGGAGAAAGCCGAGTGCGAAGGTACCTGGGAAGTTCCTCAAGATGTCAGTCTATGTTGATGACAATCTTGCAACGGGTCCTGATCTTGATGAGCTCAAGACCGAACTAGAACTCATCTTCTCGCGTGCCCCTGGCCGTGCGATTGATGTGGAGTCCGTTCCAACCCCTTGGGGTCAAACGTGGCTCAGGTTCGACTTCTTAGGTGCCATCGTGTACTACTGCCGTGAAGCTCGAACATTTCGGCTCAATATGGAGGAGTACATTGATAAAATCGCAAAGAAATTCGAAATTGATGTCGGAAAACCGGTTTACTCGCCCAATTTTGACGAGTCGGCTTTTCTTGAGGAGGGGATCAAGATAGTCGAAGGGTATCCCTTTCGTGAGGTAGTTGGTGCCTTGCTATGGGTAGCTGTAACCGCGCGCCCGGACATTTCTGTACCGGTGGCAGCATTGGCTAGACATGTCAGCAAACCCGCGTCAACAAGAATGGTTAAAGCAGCCAGAAAAGTGCTAAAGTATCTGGTGACAACGAGAGACCAAGGACTGGAATACTCACCAGAGCAAGAAGAAGAATTCAATAGAATCTATTCAAAGTTACTACCTGAAGGCAGAGATATGCCAGAGGTGAATATCTTTAGTGATGCAGGTTTCGCCAACTGCGTAAAGACTATGAGAAGTACAAGTGGATCGATCATGTATTTCAAAGGCGTTCCAATTGCTTGGAGAAGTAACCGACAAACTGTCCGTGCCTATTCTACGGCTGAAAGTGAATATATTGCAGCTTCTGACACTATTGTGCTTAGTGAACTGCATGACTTTACAGACTTCTATAGGCCTCTACCAACTCAGTTGGTACACACACAGAACGGCTTGTCTCCCTCTTTAGACAATGCTGTGCTCTGGATCGACAACCAATCCGCGATCACAACAGCCAAAGCAACTGACACACGCCCGAAGAGTCGCCATTATGCACTTCGCTACTTGCGTGTGCGTGATGCGGCCAGTAAGATAGTTTTCTGTCCAACTAACTTAATGAAGGCTGATGGCTTAACTAAGTTAGAATGTAGTTCGTCTCAACGTAGACTACTACTTCACCATATAGATAACCCGATAACTAAAGTTGAGCATGATGATTGTGATTCCTCAGACGATGAAACGAATGGGGATGATTTAGCTTACTATAGTGTAGTATATTCGGTTTATTTTGGTTTCTAGCCGAGTATACCGTAGCCATAGAAGAGCAGCTAGGAGATATGACTTCCGTGGTAGTCCAGAGACTAGGGACTTCGACACGCAACGATTGAGGAGAGGTGTTGGTCAAGGTCATAATCCTCGAAATGTCACAAAGATCACAAGGATGAAGATCAGCAAAATGACCAAGATCGCCAGGCAAAAGGTTACCGGAGCACCATCCAAACGCCCGACGGGTTTACCGTCGCGCGGGTGTCTCTGGCTTCTCCTCTCTCTCTCGTTTGTGGCTCAAGCCTCCCAATACAGTCAAGGACAAAACAGCACCGGAATGATCTCAAAGATAACCTACAGACCTAAATGCATATAGTTCCAAAAACAGTGATCATCAGGCAAAGGACCTTCAACGTATTCAGATAGAAGAAATGATGAATGTTTCATAGCTGTAATCAGGTTCATAACGTACTGTCAGTTCTGATCAATGATGAGAATCAACATAGGATGATCGTATGAATCAATGATGATAGCATAAGCGTTTCCATATGAAAGTTTCCCCATGCAACATGATATCCCAATGATGAAGCTGAGACTTCCTCCTTGCAACCCCAATGAATATCCACAGGGATCATTTCGCCTAGTGGTCAAGTGTCTCAGTTCAGTTTCTCCGGATCTGAATGACGCAGGGTTCGAATCCGACTGATGTCAGAATTCGGCACACCCGTCACTGGGAGGGCTAAGGAACGGCATCCATGCCGCGAAGCCGCCGGGCAAGGCCTGTGTACGAGGTAAGACACGGCGACCCAGAGGAAGGGCCCGGCCCGTCCTGTGCTCGCCCCGGAGAAATGACCAACCAGAGATCATTAGTCTCAGGCTGTGAGTGCAAATTGTGAAAACAGTATCACTCTCAAGTGTCTCCTACCGAGAAACTAGATGCGACTTAACAGTCTGTGTTCGAATGTATCCAACATATTCGTATTCTCCTTTGTATAAGTAGACATATATTATTTATATAAGTGGAAGCAGATTATCTTCAGCTCTAATTCGGATCGTTCGTCGCATGGCGGTCCGCATCCCGACCCTTCCACAAATCCAAGAGCAGGGTCCTCGTCATCCGATTCGTTCTACACGAGCCCGCGCGCCTGTCAGACTCCCAGGGAGCACCCGCGTGACTTCGCTGCTCGAATTTTTGCGAGTCGTGGTGGAGATGGACCTCGTGTTGATCGCCCTAGAAGCGCAAGACCCAGTATTAATCAATCTGTCTATAATAAGAGCAAGAGCAGGTATCTTCAATCTACTATTAAGTTTCAAAGTTCATTTTGCACGGCATCATGACGATTAGGAAGCAGGCGTGTCTAGTACTGTTTTACTCGGGAAGTACACTGCTAGTTATAAAAGACACAATGTCGCTGGCCCTGTCCCCGTAGCAACATGCGTACATCGACACGTATCATTAATCTCAGGTTTTCGTAATTCGAATCGTGAGTATGCGAGCGTTCCTGGCAACAGAAGTAGTACATCTAGTAGTCAAACTCAAAGCCAGCAGCAGCAGGAGGAGCCTCCGCAGGCACCCGAGAGGGGTGGACGAGGGATGCCACCTCGCGACCCAAGCTCTCGCGCTAGCACTGGCGCCGATCATGGTACAAGCAGTAAACATGACAACGTTTACTATAATGAGCACGTGCCTCGATTTGCTCAGCAGAGGCCGCAAAGCGCGAACCTGCACAATTTTCGTCGGGCCTCGCGTGACTTTGTCTACCAGCATAGAGCGGAACCGGACAGCGCGCGTTCGAGTCGTTACGATTTTTCGAACCCGCCAAGCAGTGCACGTCGCGGGTCTTCACAATACTCGGCTCGCAGTGAAGACTCGCCACACTATGCCTCATTCTCCACGGCGCAGCAAAAGGAGGAGAGGAGAAGAAGCAACGTTTCTGCGAGTACTAGACAAGAGGATCAACATGTGCGAAATGAATATGACACCAGCACCAGTAAAGGTACTAGTAGCTGCCAAGGCGATTACAACAACTACAACAACTACCGCCCGCCGTCATCTGGTGGGCATGCGTCTCAAGCGGCAAGCGGTGGTTCGGAAAACAGGAGTTCGTCTTCTTCGAATAGACCAGCTTCTAGGGGATACGAGCACGACGCAGCACGTCCTCCACGGCCGAATAATTTTGGATCCTCGCAGCCGCGCCGTCCAGCCTCATCCTATAGCGCCAGACCGCCAAGCGGAGGCCCAGCTTCGTTCTTTCAGTTTCCAGCATGGGCCAACTCGCGACAGGCCGCGGATACCAAGCAGCGGGAGCAGGAGGAGCGCGAGGCAAAGGAGCGGGAGGTGCTTCGGGAGCAGCTGAAGCGGGAGAAAGATAAGATGCGAGAGCGCGAGAGACAGCGCCAGGCGGACTACGAACAGGCAAAGCGCGAACGAGAAAACTATTTCCGGCAACAGCAGTACAGACAAAATGGAGGAGCCTCTTACTCAAATTTATGATGCCAACAACAACATGTTAACCATGGACATGACTCTTAAGTTAATATCATCTTGTTCTAATTAACTCGTTCATTTTACTCTTTTCTAACACGCGGGGCATCTTCGGGTGGAAGTGGTGGGCGTTCTTCGTCGTCGTCGCGGTCAAAGATGAGTGGGGCGGAACGACGGGACGCTCTAGCTTTCTTGGGTCTTACTGGGCTCAACCGGGAACCTACTGCGGACGACCTAAAGCAAGCGTTTCGACAGAAGGCTAAGGACTACCATCCAGACCGGGCCCACAATCACGCGAGGCAAGACCATGCGGCGGAACTCTTCAAGAAGGCAAAATCTTATGATTACAGGTGTCTTTATTTTGTTTCTGCAAAATTATAAATACCTCAACACAAAGTACTAACTTGGTGCATTATTCAGGAGACGAGACTTCCGCTTTCAATCAACAGGTAACTGCAGCAAGATGACAATTGAGAATTTTTGAGAGAACAATGACATGAGGTTCAGTTTTTTTTCTATTTCCGAACCCGATAAGGACGTATTATAATTATACATAGCTGCAACATTTGTTCATCTTCATTTTTATTCGATTCCTCTTCTAGTTCTAATAAACGTGTTACGACAAGCTTCTTGACGATTGTAGTAGTAAGTCAGGGCCTGGCTCTGGTACGCCGACGACGGCAGCGCACGCAGGACAAAGCCGTGCATCTTACAGTATGAACCCGAACCGCGGAAATCAGGGATTCAAAATCTGAAAAATCTAGTTAGGCTGCTATACTACCAAACGGCCAGCATCACCGAGAACATCTACTAGACATCTATCGACGTCGAGCTTGGCCTTTTTTCCACTTCAGTATGTAAACAGTTAAAGTAACCAAAGACGAAGACCATTGTTGTGCAGGTGCAGCGAAATATTACTTCACAAGTACTTCTTCCAGTTCCAGGCAAAGTCAAGACGCTACTGCACGCATAAACGTGTTGAAGCAGCAGAGCCGCATGGACTAGAAACTATTGACTACTTTCTTACCCTCACTCCATAAGTGATTATATGAAGTTGATATCAAAACGAACAGAGCAGAGGACCAGAATTATGAATCTATAATTATAGCACCAGATCACTACACTTACAGAAGCCTTTATAGAGTACTCCCATCTGGTACTGTTGCTACTGGTCTTCATAACATTGACTATCTAACTTGACAACAATGACACTCAAAGCTCGTAAACGATGATATCTTGAACGACATCAGATCTTACTAAATTCTATTAACGCCGAATGCTAATCCTACCGAATAACTGACCTCACATTTTGAATGTGCCTACCGATTTCCAGCTTACATGAGCATCTACTAATATTATAGGAACGAATCAGATACACGATCTAGTTCATTGATTGAGATTTACATTTACGTCGTCGACTTCCTCATCGACCGACGGAGATTAAGAAAAATGAGATTCCTCTTGAAGAATCGGTTACTTTCTTTCGAGAACCACGCGGACTAGGTCTAGGGTAGCGAAAATGATTGAAGAACGTTTCAAGATCTTTTTTTAATTCAATTTTGTTTACGAAGGAGCGTACTAGAGTTTTCATTTTCAAGAACTAAGAGAAATAATAATGGTGCACAGGAAGAAGGAAGCGTTCATCTGGTAATCGAGATTATACGAAGGAATACCACGAGGACGAGCACCAGTTGCGAGCTTGTTTTTACTTCATTCATCCCAATTCCTCCATCAAATGCAACTTGATATTGATGATTCTACTTATGGACGTGGATGTGGAAGACGATATTTTGAATGTCTTCTATTTGTCGAAAATTGCGAAAAAAGGAAAGTTGTAATTTAAGAACCAATAAGTCTTTTTATGCTAAAAACGTGATGTTGATGTACTAGTCTTTCTGTGGTAATTTCAAGCCGCGCGCTCCGCGTGCATGCGCCTGACTCACAGCTTCGAAAATTAGTTATGAATTGTCAAGGTCCATCTAGCAGATTGATTGCAGTCTGTTGAGTCTACATCTAGATCTACTACCGTGTCTGAACAAGACAATCCTGTGCGGTCGACGTGTTATCGGCGCCACACTTGCGTGGGCTCGCTGGTGTCTTCATCGGAGGCTCTTCTTCATAGTGTCTATGATCGGTTACACTTACAAGACTAGTCACTATGTGAAGGGAGACGCGTTTCTGTTGGACTCCTCTGAGAGAAATGGCACTTACGTCAAGAGAAGACAACGAGGCGTCGGTCTGAGGCAGTACTTTGTGAATCTGAATCGGCTTCTGCCAAGGCGTCATCGTTTAGTCATGATCGGTAAAGCTAAAACGCAAAGCTACTGCCACCTCTGCCAATGCATGGTCGTGAATCTACTCTAAAAGAAAAATATAGGCTTTTTCGAGAGTGGCATGCATATCATCAAGCACCCCGCTTGCGCAGTGGTAGTGTCACCTCTCCAATGCGACCCGTCCAACCTCCTAAACTCACCACCCTAAAGTAAGTAGGTACTTCTGAAACTCTTTCTTCTAGCAGAGTTAGAGTACTAGTTGAATCATGAAAATAAAACAGGCCTGCCTCCCCTGGGTGTATTATCGCCCCGACCGATCCTGATGGCATTCTTCTAAATGGTGTGTGAAGAGTTCGTGTCCGGTTAGTCGTGCTCTTGCTGCGAAATGTATAAACGCAAACAGATTCGCCAAAAAAAACGTCATAATAAATCCGCGCCATCATTGGCATGGCCTTAGTCGCTATCATTAAGATCATCATCCTCGACATCATGATACAACTCCAACTCGCAACCGACCTAAAAAATCATAGGGACTAGGGAAACAGCCGTAGCTATACATAGAAGTATAGCAGCTAGACCTTCGTCTATCAACAGCTTCACTTTCAGAGCAATTTAAGTTTATTGCTGCACTTTCCGTGTAGCGTTCTTGCCAAGAAGCAACTCTCCCTCGTCAACATTCTTCTACTTACACGACCTAAAGGTAAGGCAGTTTATTTGATCTCGCTCGTTGCGGGACGAGAAACTGGACCTGTACCATGGCGTCCTCTAAAGAGAAAGAAGAAGTTGGAGTAGGACTTCAACCCCGTAAGGAGGAAGCCTCGAAATTTTATGCGTCGTTTTATCCCACGTTGTCTGCTACTGCAGAACAAGAGCAGGACCTCTTACTACCCGGAGACAAAAAGGCAGGAAACGGCACGAAGACCAAGAAGCAGCAAGGCTTGCCGTGCAAGCCGAAATGGATGTACTACACTTACTAGTACTCCCTCTTACATCAACACTTTTATAAGAGATCAACATCATCAATATTATGTTGATTTATTATTTTATATATAGTACACCCTGACTCTACTGACTTTGGCATTCTTGTTTCACATTCGGATTGAACTTGATCTTGATCTTGCTGTTGAAGAACTCGTAGAACGTGAAGAACAAGCTTCGTAGAACCAAGAACACCTACTTTCTTTGCTCCTTTCCGTCAACTGTCGAAATTGTTCCTTTTTATCTTCGGAGTCTGCGATCAGTATCTAGAACTAGAAGTCCTCTCGTTGGAAAGTGCCTGCCTCACAGGTACACCGGCTTAATGACTATTTTTGCCCTTCTTGTGGCGTCGGCGGGATATGTGTTCTTCTTCTCCATGGCGACCACGATTGATGTCAACACCTCCAGCAACGACGTTTATTATTGGATGCTCCAGATGTTCTCGCGGAGCGACAACATTGTTTCCACTTCTAATGGCCACGACGATGCCCTTGGTGGACTCGGAGGTACTACTTACTATTTATGGGCTGAAGAAAACAGATTTTCCTTAGTACCGTAGAGCACTACTTTCTACCCGTAGATACAGATTGAGAAGATACGAGCACCTATTCTACTTTTCATTCATATTGTTGACTCAAATTCAAAATCTTCATCATCATGTTGATGATGTTTATGACTAAAATGGACCAGAATCACCAAGAACAACATTGATTTAATACCTGCTTAGTATTTGAGTCCTCTTTGTCATTTAATGGTCCCTCAGGATGCACTGAAGTGGGAGCTTCTACTCCTTCTTTGTCAGGTTCTGCGAAATTGACGATGAACGGAACGGTGCAGGCGATTCCAAGGATTTCGACTCTTTTTCGTGGTTCGGCGCGGGGCGCGCCTTCCACAGGATTAGGATACGGCGGCTCCTCTTCGGCATTTGGCAATCAACAGCTGCAATATCGTCCACTTATAAAATCGTCCACCATGACAACTTCGCCCACCTCGAATGCCACCTTCATGGAACTGCAAGCTGCTAACTCTGGTCCTGAATCTGTGCAGAAAACGTGGAATCTAATGAAAGCGAAAATGGATGTCTGGCTGAAAGATATGGTTTCCGCGCGGCATCCACTCGTGGTTAAGGCTCTTATATTGTAGTTTGAGTCTAAGTAGTACATTTTTTTATTTGAGCACATCGCTCGATCCGCGTGATACGATGAATTATATCGATAATTTTTATTCTTATAGAATGAGGCGAAGGCGTTCATTCGCGAAGCAACTTCAGTATAGTAATACTACAAGGTATCTTGTAATGAAATTGTTCGGAAAATACGTCGGAATCGGAAATGCATGGTACTAAGTATTTGAAAATATTTAGCACTTCGACACAGCTTTCTATTCATTGGATGACGCATTTTTCGTTAGAGCTTACTATGTCTATGTAAGTAAGTACCCAGAATGACCAAAGTAGCACCCCTTTGCGATATTGCAAGTGGTGCGAGGGCTGACAAGCACAGCTTGATACTCATAAGACATGCGTATACTTCGAGTAAGGTTTTCAAGATTAGCTCAATGATAGAAGTACACTTTAGAGATCGCGCAGGGCAAAAAGGAAGATTGCACAGCTCTAATGTTGCGGCTATCTTTGGGACAGGCGTGGTGAGCTTTGAGAAGGTGGTAGAGAAGTTCCACAGTCACGTAAATGAGCGCGTTTTTTTGGCCGCTTCCGATTCGATGACAAGTGCGGGCTTTCTGCGAGTTGAAGCGGGAACGCTATTAGGGACAACCGTCGCAGGAACGTCGCTGACGCTCAACGTGGAGGCGGGCAGCAAGCTGGGACAAGGGGCTGCTGGGAGTGTCATCGCCGTGACGCCATCGGGAGCGCGATACAGCAATAAAGAGGAGCCAATCAGGGCGCCGCTTGTCGTGAAGATCTCCGATGTGAGTTTGACGAAAATTGCTGGCGCGCCTCCTGGTCAGGATAGCTACCCACACTTCATGTACGATCAGCCAATTTGGGAATCATTCATCTCGAGCTTGCTTTCCATGATCGCCGCAAAGGGAGACCACAACGCGATCCACGGTTGCGTGCCTGCGTTTCACGGTCTCATTCTGTCGGCTAAGAATATGGGTTTTGTCATCGAGCGGGTGCATCCGATGGAATTCATTCGAGACGCTGTCGACGACAATATGCCACAGCTGGTGCCAGAAAGCGCAGCCAGACATTTTTACAACTTGGGGGCGGAACTGAGCATGCACTACTTCCTCGAAGGCTGGGACCGATGTATCGATGCGTTTCATGCGAATGGCGTTTTTCACGGTGACATCAAGCCAGGCAACATGGCGTTGACGTGCGACGCAACGGCGACTGCCCATGGCGCAACCAACGACTGCGGAGAAATCAGCTCGGAGTCGCTTGGCGATGTGCGCAGGCATCGCGCAGTCCTCTTCGATTTCGGAGCCGCGAAACTCTACGCGGATAAGACCACCCAAGGCGGGAGCCAGTGGGTACTTGCGGCCGAAACTTACGCAGATGTGCGGTGGACAACCACACCTCCCGGAAATAAACCCGAGGCTAAGGCAATCGAGGAGGTTCCCAGTGCTTCTACTGCTAAGGTGCATGAGATGTCGCATCGTGGTCCGATCTATTCAACGGGGACTTCTTGGATCACGCACCCCGCAATCTCCGGACTCCCCGTGTGCCCGACCAATCTCCAGGAGGATGCGCCTCCACCTCATCAAGAACATGCGGGAACAGTGGATACGAAAGCTACACACTTCGGCGCGTATTTAGACAAGCATTCGCTGGCTACATCGATGTTGATTTTGTGGACTTTTGGTGACCCAGATTTGTGGGACGATAGAAATGGGGACGCGGTAGCGGTTGCATTTGGGCGACAGGTTTTTAGTCACGCTATGAATTGCGATGCGGCCAATCCGGACAAACGCGACGCGATCATAATTTCGTGCGCCTCATATCCGAGCCCGGAAAGGACAAGCTTCCTAAACGTCATCAACTATGGTTTACCAAACGAGTCTACAGTCTTCAAAACCATTTTAATCTTTTTTGTCCGTCAACATCTACCTCTCAAATTAAGTAATAGAAGATAATTAATGAGTACCACGGGCGCCGCGCTGCGCGCGCCGCGGGGGGCTATTTTTGCAGGGAGAAGAGAAGGCAAGGGCAGCCGAGGAACGAGCGAGGGAAGGGAAGAGAAGACGAGAGTGGAGAACGAGACAAGGGAAGAGGCGCAGGAAGTGCCGAAAGGAGCGGCGTGGGCGGGAGGCTGGCAAGACAGCGGAGAGCAAAGAGGCGCCGGCCGGAGTAGAACCCAAGGCAAAAAACGCGGGGCGCAGCCAGCCAGCTGGACCCTGAACGCCACGAAACAGAGCCGAGCGGCCCGCCTGTTGGCGGCAAGGGCGCAGAAAGGTGCCCACGGCAAGGGGAACAAGGTGCCGCGCCGCGCTGTCGCTGCCACTTAGCGCAACTAAGTAGTTAGAGAGATAGGGCTAGAAGAGGTAGCGGCGTGACGCAGTCGCTACGCCTACGGGGTAGAGAGGTGTACGCCGCTGAACTCTCTGCGGACCACTCTAAGAGACCGCCGCGACGATGTGAAGCATGTGCGTGAATTCTTCGCGAAAAATTTGACCGGGCTGGTCTTCGTTGTCTTTTTGCTTGAGAGGCCAAACCAGGCGCCGAAGGGCTTGCGGCTGCTTTTCGTTTGTTCTGAGTTTCGTCGTTGGTAGCAGCCTCGGGCTCGGGGCCGGTTCGTTTTGGACCGGTCGCACGCCGCTGGCATCGGCGCCGCCTTGGGTGCAGCCGTGGCGCGCTTGTGTGAGCCTCTTGAAGCGCAGGGGGCTGGGGCTGAGGACAGGGAAAATGCTGCTCAGCAGTGTCATCCCAGGCGGCTTCTCGTCTCTTCTGGCTTTTTAGGAAGGAGCATAACCGTCGCGAAAAGTTCGCGAAATCTTTGAAGAGTGTGGTGTGAAACGTTCGCGGAACTCTTTCGAAAAGATAAGCGCGTGAAGATGTAAGCCTGACATGGTCAAGACTTGGAAACTTTGTGCAAACATTCCGCGAAGGTTCTGCGGCTTACTTTTGTCTTCCATGTTTTTTCGAAGGTGGCGCGCAAATGGACTGACAGGAACAAGCCCGCGACAAATTGCAGCGGGGACGCACAAGGTACCGCGTCATGTGTCTCTGCGTGCTATTTGTGGTCTTGCTTTCTGCTTCTCTCTCCAAGCTTGTGCAGCCTTTTAGGATGTGCGTGCACATTTGCTTGGGAATTTGTCGGGTGGTAGGTTGCGTCGAAGGTTGGCTCGTTGGCTCGTGATGCTCTCGGGGCAGTGCGTGGTCGAGCTGGTCGCGTGATGGTTCTGTCAGCTCTGCTCTCAGAGGCTTAGCAGAAGCCGCGGGAACAAGTGGACAGGCGCAAACCGAAAGCGGCGCGCGTGAGCCCCGGCAACTTTTCGCCAAGATATTCCGCCGCTCGTAGTCTTAGGGCGCGGCGGTCTCCAACGTCGACCCTTAGCGCCTAGCCGCACCCTGACAAGAAGGAGCACACCCCGCAACGCTACCGCGGTGTCTTGAGTGATTTCTTTCAAGCATTCAAAGACGTGCTGCTGTCTTTTGTAAGCCGCTACACCTACAGCCGACCGCCAGCGCGCTTGTGTTATCTAGTGGCTGACAAATGACTATGAGTGGCCCACGCCCACAGGCACAGACAGCGAGCGGCTCGACGATTAAGCACGGCGACCCACTAACTTGAGGTGGCTGGCTTGCTCTCGATTCTTGACCTGAGCCCACTCAACCCCAACAAGGCCAAGACCGCTGACAAGTGGCCAAAGTGCGTAGCTTGCTGACCTGAGCCCACTCGAGATAGATGCTGGACGTGTTTGGGGGTGGCTCTAGATCTTGGCTTGGTGAGCCGGTGCCTTTGGTCTCGTCTCGGCCTGGAGTGGTTGTCTAGAGTCAGTGCGAGCACCCACCCCCCACAGTGTCCTCCACCACGAACCTGGGACGAGGGGGGTGGGGCACTGAGGGCTGAAGCATCTAGAGGATTTAGTTTTTAATCTAGTAGTTAGCTTTCCTCTTCGTCTTACTCTTTGCTTTTCTCTTGACCGATACTACGAGAGATGAGAGTGCTGAATGCGTCACGTCTACACAACTCACGGCCTGCTACTACTCCTCTTCAAGATACAATAGTCAGGGGCTACGACTGCAAACTTCTTTGCACTCATACTCACGATCATAAGGATAAGCATAACTAGTTACTTAGTAGTTGTAACTACTAAACTATGACGATTGGAATTGGTAGAGAGTGTCGCTGTAATGTTACCGCTGGCTCTAACTCATTGGCCCCAACGGCAGGAACTTTTGCTACACGCCCAATGGCTACCCGAAGGACGTTTTGGTCAAAAATTTTCCAAGACAGATGAGCGGGCCGTCTGGAAAAATCCTTGCAACCGCGACTCACGAGCGCATCATGGGTTCGCCAAATAAGGAAGAAGAACAAGCGCGATCGGAGGAGCAAAGCCACCACGCCGCGGCCGAGCAGGAACGCGCGGCGACTGCGAAAGGCGACGAAGAGAGCGGCCACTGAAGCTTGTGCAGCTGCTAGGTCCTGTGTTTTTGTCTAGTTGTAGGGAAGGGGGCAGTAGGCTCTATTTTGATCTAGCGCATGTCGGTGCTACATGCCAAAGGGTGAGCACCAAGTAAAGAACTGCTGGGATGGATATATTCCTCTGAAAAGAGAAGGGATAGAAGATGAGGTAACCACGATAAACAAAGAGTGCGCAGCTTTTTCATTGTAAAAAATAATGGTGACTCTGATGATGTAGTTGCCCATAGGGGTGCATCAATTTACTTAATTTGAAACTGCTTAGTCTTAGTGTTGTTTTTTGAAGCAGAAGGGAAGAGGTATATATTATAGGATTCGGGGCTGCACGGCCCCCCCCCGCCCCCCCTGTGGGTGGCCCTGTGGTGGCGCTTGCGCGCTCTTCTCCGCTCTGATTTTCGGGGATTCTAGTGGTGGAAGGCGTCGAAATTGGGCGCGGGCGTCCCTGGCGTGTCTCTGCATGTTCTTCAGCGACCTCCTGGCCTCTGCTGACCCTGCCAGGCTGGAGGTCTCTGGTGGAGAAGGCCGCCGAAGGCGGCCACGGTCTCAAGAGCGAGCAGGCGGATGACCAAGGACCCGGGGGGTGCAGTCCACACGGCTCAGGGGGTCCAGCCTTGCGCCTTTTGCCGCCTTTGGAGGCCTTCCACACCCGGCGCACTGCGGCGACGGCGAAGCGTGTCGGCCTCGGCACTTTCTAGGGCACACGCAGGCAGCTGGAAGGGACTGAGGGCGGCCCCTTGCACCCCTTTGGAAGCCTTCCACCACCGGCACACGCCTTCAAAAGGGGCCCGGGGCTACCGGTCCCCCTTTGCGTTCGGGGGGGGGGGTGCCGTAGCCCTGAGCCCTGGGATATATGTAATATCTAACTAGTTAGTCTGAGTCTGTACTACTATTACTAATTAGTTAAATGTATTAATTCGTGTTCCCCTTCCCACCTAGAAAAAAAAATTTGCTGGAAGGTATGAAAAAAGTAATTGAATTTCGGATATGTTCTTGAATGTGAAATACTGAGAATGAAAAAGACGGCCACCGCCATAAATTCAAAGATCACGGCTACACGCATGTTGAAGGTAATACCTACAGAATATTATCACGATCACCACTGGCATTGACACCTCCAAGAATACACTTTCTTTCCACGTACTTAGTATACTCTGCCTATTATCGCCATTTATGATCAAAAATCGAGTAATGTTATATATCAATCTGTCATGTGTTGTTCGTTGTTGTGCAATTATGTTCATAAAAATTATACATAGAAGAAAGTCGTGAAAGAGTAATGCTAATCATGTATCTATATATTTATAATTATATTTAGTTATTGGTATTGCATGACCATGAAGACTCACCAAGGTTGTGGTAATGATATTGCTTCGCCAATAAAAAGAGAGACCACAGAGACAGAGACAAAGACGTAGATGGCGAATCATTTATACGTCCAGGCATACTATGGCTACGTGTGCGTATCTGAGCTTATGGATATCTCCTGCGCAGCATCCGCATTGAAGCATGATAATGATATTGTCGGTAAATCATTGGGACGACGCGAAGGATGATTGTCCTGCTGCACATCCAAAGACAACAGTGCAGAGGCAGCAGCTCTAACGGATACTATCACTCTTTTGACATTCGTCCGCTTCGATCTAATCATTTCAAAAATATCTTCATGCTGTCATTGGGTCATTATAATGAGGCGGGACGAAGACCATGACTAATCATTCAATCACGAAGGGAAGCAGGATGATAGCCATCAAGGGGTGGGTATGACTGATCGTCGTGAATGATAGTCATGAATGATCGTCATGCTGTTGCTGAGTACAAGCTAAGATAATTATGTGATGTCTGACAAACATTGTTTGCTGTAGTAATAAGTTAAAAAGGGGAAGGGCCGTGCTGTTGAAGTCGATACAAGAATGTTGCCCCCGCTGCTCCTGGAAGTGGTCCCTCAGAATAGACTTATAGATGAACGCGGTGGATCTCCAGTGAAGTAGATGTTTCATCACGTGCCGGTGATGATTCTCCAGTCATGGATCCGCAACCTAACCAGTGAGTAGTGGCCCCTGCAATCGTCGTGACTGTTGAAAAATAGATGTAGAGAGGAGTCTCTACGCAATATAGCTCGGCTATTCTAAGTAGTTGTAGTTACTCAGAGCTCTAGAATGTTCTTGTGAGGAGAAGATGCGCAACTTCTAGAAGCAAGATGTTGTATGTTGAAGTACAAGTCAGTGGATGCATTCAAAGTGCTAGCAGAAGTATTGAAAAAAAATACGAGATGGCCATGGAGTTGTATGAAATGAGAGTAGTTGTACTACTTGTACTGAGTTATATTATAAAACGGGACACTGGAACTGGTAGAGTAGTTGTAGATGATGTCTTGCTCTTGTCAACATGATATAATTAGGCAAGCTTCGTCTATTGAAAATACTTTTACTTGATCCCCCGATGTTTCTTGTTCTGATAAATCTTTTTCGAAGAAAAGGCGAAAATTTCCTTGGGCCACGGAGTCGATTTCTTGAGTTTATCACTTCTTCTCGTTGTAGGTTTTCGTTTTTATCGTCATCATCATGAGACGATCTCTTCAGCTGGTCCAAAATAGACGGAAAAATCAGCCACATCGTGACTGATTTTCTTTGAGGATTGGAAGGATGTGGAGCTCGAAGTTGATTATGTTACCAAGATGATAAACTATGCATGATCACGGTGAACGCATCTTAAAGATGAACACACCAAGACGAGCAAACGCATCACGACGATGGAGACATCAGCAGGATGAAGACATGATAGAATATAAAATGCGAAGTCTTATTCAATGCTTCTAAAGTCATAAACATAGTTGCACCCATGAGCAGAATCTTGCTAATCGTAATAGAAACTGTAGCTCGTAGCGCACTACTTCCATTTGTTTCTGGAATTTATTATTGTATATATTTTCTCAAGCAAGATGCTCATGCGCATGCACCGGCGTAGACATGCTGCATCAAGCAACGACATAACTACGGTAGGTAATCTGGCCTCGTCCTCGTACCTTTTTTTATCTTCTTAGTATGTAACTAAAGCACTTACGCTTAAGCCGAAGCCCCACGAGGTACATTGGGCACACTACTAGCAGTTCGCAGAAGATAAAGAAAGCATGGCGACAGTGAAAACGTAATCTATCAAGATCTATTGTTAGCTTATGTCTCTACAACTTCTAGAGGAGGAGGGGGTGGAGGTGAGAGGGGCCAAACAAATGTCGTGAGAAATAGTATGTTGATAGTTGCAATGTGACGTTGTCAATATTGATCTTTGTGCATAGATGAAAAACAAAAAACTTGGGATACTAAATCGGGGAAAAAAACAAGAGCAGCCACCAGCTACCTAGTAAAACTAATGCGGTAGAGTAACAGTAAGAGTTGTACTTGTATAGAGGTATAGTCTTTAGTTGTTTTGACAACAAAAGTAGAAGTTATTTCTTCTACTCGGAGGTGTAGAGAGAGTATTAGAATCTTCGTCACACGACGAGAGAAGGGCGGCGAAGTGACAGCATAATAGTGAATCGGAATCCAATCATAGGAGTGAGATTGTTCTTGGTTGCCATGATCAAACCTATTCTGGTCCATCGGGGGTGGTCGTCATTGTGATCATTATTGTGGTCCAGAATTGTGATTATTCTCGATGATCATGCTAGTTTTTGCTGTGGCTGGTGGTGATGAAGGAGAAGGAGCGACCTCAATCGGAGCGCTAGGCGAGCTAGTGGCGTGAAGTTGATAACTCAAATTCCAATGATTATAGGAATGGATCATATCAATATAATCTGTACTTGTAGTTGTTCTGAAGTCAGATGGGTCCTCTACCGTCCTCTGCGAAGTTCCGCAGTAGACGACTTTATCTGTTGGAAATACCTACTCAGAACACTCCAAGAGCAGAGCAGCGAGTGTCTTCCGCAAGATATTTTCCATTGTCGCGCATCATTGTCAGTCTATATCCTATGCTTCTTGTAGTGAATCACTTTCACGCGAACTATCAATATCTCCTACACGGTCACGGTTTTCATCGGATCCTTGGCCATTCTGCTCATGTTCTTAGTCGGATGGATCTTTCGAGAACTCATCGGATGTTTCGGTTCGAGAGCGAGTAGATGATATTGCCTTTACTTCCAGAATTTTGCAAAACGAGAAATATGTGCAGCTGCGAGAAGATCAGTCTTTCTCATCAATATCGGTAAAGATCGGTA
>CAJINU010000013.1:1619977-1650942 GCA_905178165.1 Amoebophrya sp. A25
TATATGTCACGGCTTGCTTGAGTAGTTGTTAGCTTTAGCATCCTAGAGTTCACTTGAGTTTTCTCCTCCTATCTCATTCTTGAGCTGTCTCTGTGTGTCTGTGAAATGTTTGCTTTCTCTGCGCCCACCACTGCTGGTGCGTCGAACTCTTCGAAAAACTTGTAATTGTAATTGTAACCTCGACATGTGGTGGACAGAGTCTTCAGGATCCTTTTATGAAAGGTATCTGGTATCAGGAGCATGTCGTCAATCTTCGGAGAGGCCTTATTCTAAAAATAAATACGCACAGCCACCACGACCACGCAGTTTTGTAAACCCGCGTTTATCAAAACCAGAAGCAGTACCCACAGGAACTGCAAAGCCCTTTGAAATAACCTGTCCACAACGACCTGCGCCGCCTCTGTGACAGCAACAGAAAAAGATACATTTGAAGCGTGTATGACTATGATCGTAGCTAGCTGTTACATATCGTACAGAAGTCTACAAATTATTACATGATTTGTTTCCTTCCTCGAGCTTATTCCAGCCCCCTAGCAGGTGTAGTACAATAAGAGACTATATGTTCGAGCATCTTTGGTTCAGACTGTGAAGAGCACGATGATAAACGAAGGAAAAATGAGTTCGGCTGGTTTTTCCAAGAATCCGGAGCCTCCTTTGAAGCCGACACATGACAAGAAAAGCAAGCAGATGTTGCGCGATCAAAAGACCTCCGCTTCCGCAACGATACTACACGAAGCCAAGTACTTACTACTACATAAATTATCGATTATTCCCATCTGATGGGGCACCTACGCCTACTTGCGCCACTGCTCTCTCTACTAGCTTTACGCGCACACGAAGACCTCCCGCAAAGGTAGATAACCTGTGCTGGGTGCTTTAGCCCGCCCTCGCACGACGCACCTCTTGTCTCAAATAATCTTGTCAGGCAATCTCACATCAGCGGCACTGGGAGCCGAGCGCAACAGTGGAAGCAGATGCACTTGGTCGTCTACTTGTTGTGGGTTGTATTTGTTATGCGCCTTATTCGAACTATTTCGAATAAGTTAGTAGTACTTATCGGGCGTGGCGGCCAATCATTTTAAAGAATTTCACCGACTTACCCGGACCTTGTTCAAGGTCGTTGGCTTGTCTGACGCTGACCCGTAGGAAATACTTCTGAAATTCCGCAAAAAAATGCACGCCGACTCGCTCCATTTTTGGACTCAATGGGGCTGGGAACTTCTCTGGGCTTTTTCGAAAATAGTTGGCAATCCCCGACATAATAGCCGATCTTCTTTATTCGCATTCTGTCACGGTGTCAATGTAAGTAGGTAAGTACTTCTTCCACAACTGAGACAAATAGAACTGAGGGTATAATAGTTTCTACTTGTTAACTTGGTTAAGATGATTGAGATTGCATCATATCATCGATCAGTCACGACTGTATTAAGTAAACTGCTCGAGTTCTTTTCTATTATCATCTTCTTCTATATGTGTGTGTGTGTGTGTAGTGTGAGAGATGCGTCCTTGGTTCTCTCCCCTCCTGCTCAACGTGACCCCTCTCAAGTTCGTGCATCACCTAATATCACGGACTTCTCTGGGGTATTTCTATAGATACATACATTCTTCTATATATAGTAGAAGACAAGAATACTTTTGCTCTCTCCAAGAACTCTCCGCGTCCTCTTCTACAGCAGTTGCAAAAATTGCAACTCAGCATGGGTATTCGTCTTAGTCAAGTTCGACAGCAGCTTAGAACTGTCTTAAGCTTACACATTAGAATTTGTACTTCTAGTTTTTCGTCTTCGTAATTTGGAAGTTGTAGCGGCCTTTTTTACAGCTTTCATACTTCTCGGAACGGTGTTTCATCTGGTCTTCGTCGCCTTTGTGCCAGATGCTCTCTCCTCCGACTCTGGTGGGAACGACGTGAAAGATCCACCTACTGCGTCTCGTATATTACTAAATGTAAATCCACTTCCACATGAAGTTCGCAATTGAAAGCCTCCAGTGCATGTTTTAAGCTGAGCGAATAAGTGAAACGAATAGGAGGTATGATGTTTATGACATTGCTCATGCTGTTGGTCTTAGTCCTATTCTCTTCTGCTCGAAATCTGAAGCAAGAAGTGGCGCATGTACAGCTCAGATCTTCTTCGCCAAGTCAGGACGAGTTGATTGCTCATGGGAGATGAGTAGATGATTCAGATTTTCTTCACGGGCCTCGTTTATGATAAAGATGCTTTTTGAAGTCCTGAAGGATCATGCGGTGGACTAAGATAAACATCTCAAATGAGATAGACACTCAAACTTCCTCGGGGATTGACCTTGACGTACGCAGAGAGTCCAAACACACAACAGGAAAAAACGTCACTAGCTCATACGCATTGACATTGCCTGGTGGAGCTGCTGTTGGGGAATGGTTCCAGACGTCCACATCAAGCACAGGCATTTCCTGCTTACTTACTCATACTTTTCTTGGGACCACTCGTTATTTGAATGTATCCATTGCGTGTGTAATTATACATTAAGTGTATGGTGTACTAGGTAGTCTACATAGAAAGAGAAAGCGTTTCCTTATGTTCACTGTGATTTTTGTACACCTCCATACACATGCTCACTCTAAGAATTACTCACGTGGTTTTTGTAGTATTTATAGTTATCGATTCTTTCTGGCCATCACCACCTTTTACATTCTCCAGGTTCTACAACCACGAGGAGCAACGCAAAACGGGCCGGATTTTTGAATATATCTTCGTCCTCCTTAAAGAAAAATCAAGGGGTGCAACTAGAACTGCCTTCGCTTGCATCGACGACCCATGCAAAGAGCACTTCTGCCTCTGGGTTTTTGGGAGCTGTGCATGAAAGTGCAGCGACAAGAACGCAGTTGCAGAAATATGACGCCGATAATACCAATGTCCGTGTGGAGCTGGAGACTGATAATGATAGCAGAAGCAGCGCTCTCGCTTCTCATACACATGGCACAGCTACTAACGTCAAGACAGCCTCATCAACATCGATTTCGCATGGCGCAGCCCTATCAAGATCATTTTTGTTAAGCCTCGTCGAGCTGAAGAATCCATAGTTACATATAAATATATTTTTTTAGAAGTCGTAGTGAGTCGTTATTGTGCCTTATCTTCTGTACCTGTAGAGCATTGATCATTGATCAATCATGTAATTCGAGTCTGCTGTTAACAGTAGGACGATTGTATCTAAATGCATGTTGTAACTTCTTCATTCATAGTACAAGTACAGAGACGTTTTACAGTCCACTTTTTTTCGAAATATCATTCTTCTAACTTTCGATCGCAGCGTAATGTGGAGTAGTGCCTCTGCGTCCCTCCTGGCGAACATGACCTCTTTTACAGAGGTAATGCGACAATCATCGGCGACTGATCCGGACGAATATTTATGAATGCAGTTGCAGTAAACCTAACCCTAATTCTAATCCTAATACTGAGGCCATGGCCATCTACGGGATCCTCGATGGTCTGAGTTATCCTACCTTTTTAGTCACTCTAATGACACCAAAGAAAAAGAAGATTATCATTATTCTCTTTAAAAAAAGGACCTAGATGATTATTCTCTAATGAAGAGCGAGGGCGAGCAAAATATTTGCAGCAGTACTTTACGCAGTCAAGGTGGATCAGTCAGAGCTGAGCAGTGCAAAACGCTTGACGAGATTTAAGACAAGTAGCGAACGCAGATAAAGAGTGGTTATCTAGTATCGAACGTAGATAGAAA
Organism: Amoebophrya sp. A25; assembly: GCA_905178165.1. Lineage (NCBI taxonomy): Eukaryota > Dinophyceae > Syndiniales > Amoebophryaceae > Amoebophrya > Amoebophrya sp. A25. Next base: position 1,623,698 of record CAJINU010000013.1, read on the forward strand.
TAGATATCATTTTTATATAAATTTATCACCAATGCCCCACGAAAGGGCTGCGCACTGCTAGAATGTATCAATGGCACTAAGTAGCACCACGAAAATGTGCAGGATCCTACGTAACCTCAGATAGCAGGACCACGCTGAGATGAAAGACACTTGTTCCCACTCTAAATCACGCTCTTCAAGATGGAGGTTTGGCTCCGGGAAATGCTGAGAGCGGGGCACCCGCTGGTCTCTTCTGAATACAGTGTTCTTGGGTCTGAGATGATGGGAGAAGCTGCCGGCGAGTCTTCTTTTTCGGAGAAAGGCAAGCCGCGCACCGCAGTCGAACTACGAGCGGAAGACTATAAAGAACTTGTAATCAAACAATTCAAGGCTGCGTTTATAATTAAGGCAAGCATCAAAATCAAACTCAGAGGAGCATGATCCTGCGGCTGCGCTTTATCCTTGGCCCCTTTCTCAAAGGGAAAAAGGGCGCTTGGATGGCGTCAGGCTCAGGGGTGCAATCACAGCGAAGCTATGAAGCGAAAATCTGTTATCATTATCAAGCTTCTTAAATAGAAGAGTGTGATAATGGTAATTATAGATTTTGGCTTCATAGAAGCGGTAGCCTTAGCTCTAATGCTAGCAGAATCGTCCTGCACTCGCTGGGCAGGCCTATCAACATCAATGGCGACGAAGAGCTGCATGCGAAGCATGTGTCTGGGTCTGGCTCTGGACCCATACTCACGGTCAAAACGGCTGCTCCAGTCGGGCCTCCTCGCCGCGTCCAGGGTGCTGTGGTACTTCCTGTCGAGGAAGCCACATGGAATTTGGTCGAAAGTGGCAAGAGGATCCCTCTCGTAAAAGCCCCGCTAGTACTCAAGGTCAGCAATGTCGATACATTACGGCTGCTTACGTTACATCTTTCATGATCCAGTACTTCTTGAGTTGAAGTTGAACTACGAAAACGAAAAGCATCTTCATATCTTTTATTAAGCCTCTATGACGTTTCAGAAAAAGGAAAACGCGCCCTTTTGTTCTTGATTTTTACGCGCTAAATACCGTTGGCGGTGATTTTGCAAAATATGACCAGAAGAATTGGCTCATGAGCTCGAAAAGCGATCCGTCCTTGCACGGTGACACTGCCATTTGGGAGCTCTTCCTTTAAGGCTTGTCCCCCTAAAGATTTTCCGCCTGCTTCTACTCACATATGCATCATTGAATCTCAGTTCCAATTCCAAATATTAGAGTTAAATTCATCTAAGTAGCATTTTTATCTTTTTGCACTACGAGCTGCAGAGCCACTACTTTTCACAAGAAAGCAGACCATCCAAGTCATCTCCGCGACGCCTACTTAAGACGGATCATCATCAATCGTCCAGATCTTCTTCATGATCATGGTAACAAGAAGTTCTACATCTTATACTATCGCATCTTGCTAGTTAGGTTAGCTTATAGATCCGTCGCATCCTCTCAAGATACTGACATACTGCTGTCTTTCGGGAAACTGAAACTTGCCCCGCCGCGTCGACATGAACATGTACGCCTAGTTCTAACTTTTACTGGTATTGTTTTCCCAGATGCGTCCGATCCACGAATCCACGTCAGCATTATCGGAACGAGAGGGAGAAGACGTGCAACTCCACCAATGCGTCCCTATTTTTATTAAAGTCATTCTTTCGAGAACGAACTTTGGCGTGCTGATGTACAATTTTCACACCTTTTCCTTCGTCCACGAAAACATGTTAAGGCGCTTACTTTTTACAGTTTATTTTAATAATTGCTTGCATATGCACATGCAGATGCACTAATATTAGTTTATAGACGGTGGGAAGGTGGGCACGGTGGGCGACGCTGGGCCGCTGGGCGGCCACGCTTGGCACGGTGGGCGGACCCTTGGCACACATGGGGGGCACGGTGGGCGCACGCTGGGCGCGTATAGCGCTGGCCCGCTGCTTCCGCCAATGTACAGGGCCGCAGTCGAGAGCAGCGCGGCGCTGTGCTCCTTCGTGGAGCGGCCACGTTCTCGCTGCTTGCGGTGCGTCGCTGCTGTCTGCAGTGCCGCCTGGGTGTGTAGAGTCCGGCGCAGCGCTGCAATGGGCCTCAATGCTCTGCTGCAATGTGCGGCCAGTGCTGCTGAGGGATATTCCCAGGCGGGCCAGTAGGTTGGCGCCCCGATTCGTATGCAGCTTGCTGCGGATCCAGGGCGCACGCGCTTGCTCTGCCGAGGGGCTTCAGAAATGGGCGTCCGAAGGGCGCCCCGATTTTTGGCCCCAAGTCTCACGGTGGGCGCGCGGTGGGCGACATCTTTGGCAGATGACCCACTTTCGGGCCGCCCAGCGGCCCAGCGTGCCAAGCGTGCCCACCGATCCAATTCTGGAGAGGCTATCAACTTTCCTATGTATAAAAATACGTTTGTTTATTTCGGAAACAAATTCCAATCTTCTTGACGTGTGCAGTAGATGTTGAGAGTAGAGTTGTATTGCACAATACTACTGATAAACACAATATTATTTACTAGATACCTGTCCTAGTAACTATTCATCAAGAACAGCATGCTTTTCATCCTCAAAAATTTCCTCAAAAACATGTCAAAATCAAATAAGTACACGCTTGATCTCCAAAGGCCTTCCGGCGATCTTAGCCTACAAAAAAATCATGTTGTCCTGGGTGGGGCACATGACTGAAAATGATCATCTCTACTTCCCACTCCCCCGCTAAAATTTGATCACAATGAAGCATGGCCAAGGTCAACCGCAAATCTGCCGGCACATATCTTTTATCAGCTGTCGCCAGAATTGAACCTGCACTACCTGACAGGCTTCGCGCGTTGCATCGAGACCCTGGCGAAGTTCCACATCATCCATGGCGACATCAGGCCAGACACAATGTTAAGGCCATCTACTAGAGCAGCTAGATGACAACATGTTGCATATAAATATTAATGAGAACGTCATCATCCACGCTCTAGTACTTCTAGACTTGTAGTATCTACTACCTAGAACGAACTACAACGATCTTTAATTGTACGCGTAGAAGTACTTGAAATGGCATGTTGGCTTATTTCCTGTGGTTCGTGTGGGTCGTAGTCCTTGTCTGAGTCCTTATTACGATTTTTTACAGACACTAGTAGTAGTACTAGTAGTAGTAGTAGTGGTAGTAGTAGTAGTAGCACTACTACATTGATTTTGATTTCTTCTTGTTCTTTCTTCCATCCAAAGAGCTTACCTAGTGCGGTTATCTTCCAACGTACGTACAGACAGATCGTTGAAAATTTACATGAATGATGTGTCTAAGTTTTGCGCTGCATTGCGACACGCGCCCTCTTTTGAAGTCTCCTGGTGGTGTAGCGGTATGCAGTCAAGCGCTCAGCAAGGAGGTACTCTTAAGGATGCCCTCGCTGAATCATCGTCAGCGCCATCCTTGGCCCCTTTTTCATCAAGGTGGGAAAAGGGTTCAGGGATGGGCTCATTGATACGACGCGCCAGCTCTAATGCTGGAGGCTGGCGACGGAATTCGGTTCCGGCCGGTATTTGTTGGTTTCGGTGCAGCAATACTGGAGTACTCGATGAAACCCAAAACTGGCGAGGATGTTCCGATACATTTGATGCGGCCACAAAATTGGGTGCTAGGTGCGGACACGTACATCAACGCCTGGGGTGACGATAGCCGCGAACTGCATTTGGCTACTGGAAAAGGTTAAGGGTTGGTAGTTGACCTGTCTAAGTATCTCTATGTGAGCATACGTATCCATGAGTGGGACCTTTTCAACTTGAAGTAGGACGAAAGTCATACCTATGGCCACCTTTTCAAGTAGAAGGAGGAATAAAGTCATAAAAAATCGATGTGGATGCGAGATAGGTCGGTCATCAACCTGCATCCGCTAACAAGAGACGCATTCTGTTCCGGAAGTGCATCTGCTCGGCACAGACGTGATGATGCACCCAACGTTGAGGAACATCGATGCATGCCCCCTTTTGGCCGCCGACAATGGTGGAAGCAAGGTGCCGTCGGGAAAAGAGCTCAAAGATCCGGACCCTGCCCGTCCCAACGCCGTGGTCTACCGTGCCGGCTTGGTCGACAAGCACTCTCTCGCTACCTCCTGGCTGTGGATTTGGTCTTTGGGGAAACCCGGCGTGACCGATTCGGCAACGTTGCGGAAGACCGTCTTCAAGACGGCGTACAACTGCGATATCGCGGACCCGGATAGTCGTTCGTCGAATGCCTATGGTTGCTTACCTTTCTACCCCGACGTCGCGGGATCGCGGGCAGCGAATCCCTTCGAGGCGAGATTTACCAAGCAACCAGACCCTTCGAAGCCGAAGAGTTACTTATGGAAAGTGTATCTATCTTTGTTTCAGTATTGGAATAGTTATTCCTTCTTCAATAACAAGCGGCAAAAATCGAGGTCGCGTGTCTAGGTTTCAACTTGCACCAGTGAGGGCCTCAAGATGGAGAAGAACGGCAGTCACTGTCTGCAAGGTTTTAAGGGGAAAGGTCAGGCGTCTCAGGCTTCACGCTCGAAATCAAGTCGCAGGGCTTTGACGGGGTGCCAGAGTTTTAGGTGACAGAGTAGACGAAACGGCGCGAGCCTCTCAGGGTTTTGGCCTCAGACTAGGCGCGGGCATTTTTTGCCTCAGAGTTCTCAGCTTCAGGGTTTTGGTTGCATTATTTTTGCCGATTTCTCTCACTACACCTCAAGGCTTGCCTCCTCTCTCAAGGTGGCGACTGTGTAGCAGGGTTCTCCCTTCTCAGAGTTGCGCAGGCTATTCGCAAAGCCGGTTGCTTGAGTAGAAGCACGCCACGGCCACGCCTTGGCTTTCTCAGGGTTTTAAGGAGGGCCCGTGGCTATGCACGCCACTTCAAGGTTTTAAGGGGATCCCTGGCTTTCTCAGGGTTTCCCAGGTTTGACAAATGACCATGAGCGACGGGGCGGCCAGTGCTGCGGCGGGGGTAATGAGGCCGGCGGGTCAGCTTGCCCCTGCAGGACTTCACTGCCACCCCTACGAACGGAAAGCGGCCCACGGCCCACGCCGGTCGTTAACGCTTGGAATCCCGCACGCGGTGCTCGAATTCTGCCCCTAAAGTCCTCAAAGCGTTGCCCCGCAACTTTTCGGCGCCTTCTTGTCTCGTTGGTACGTACTCCCTTTCCTCTTTTTGAGGTCACAGGCAGTTCACTCTTCTCGCCCTCGAATCCACCAACTTGCCGCTCGACTCTGAGCATTGGGGTCACCTTCACGACTAGTATATAGTACCTAATAGAATGCTAGGCCATGATCATCTTCATGGTCGTATTGGTATTCGTAAGTTCTTCTTGGCACGCATCTTCTTCCGCCTACCCGTTACTTAATATAGCGCCAGGATGCACATGAATAGTGTCAAAGCGTGAGAAAAGTGCGAAGTGCAACTCCATGCAGGGAGTATTGAGTACTAGCATAACAAAGATTCATTTTTATGCTATTTACATTCAGTGTTGTAGTCGAGGTCGAGGAGGTGGAGGCACAACTACATCCATTTTTGCTTGTTCTTGTAACCTTCACGTTGACACAATTTCAAGTTCAACGCCCCATGTAGTAATCGGCATGCGATCCGTGGCAAGAAATCATAACACCAGAGGAAAGATCCAAGCGACGCGAGGTGGCGGTGAAGTTAAAGTAAGAGAACAACACAAAGTATGTTCTTCATCCAGAAGATGAACAGTAGCATCGGAACTGCTTGACCTTAATACTGGTAGATTTTCTAAGCCAACGCTACAGCATGAATTCGTGCTACACAAGCCGTGGCTACTCCGTGGAGAAGCTTTAAGGAATAAACTTGTAGCATTGTTCATCAAAAAAAGACCATGAAATGCGAGATCTACTCATAATACTTTTTTTTATACTCAACATCTACACCTTATTTAGTCTTGTATTTGTGGTTTTGTTCCTAGGTAAAGCCAACGGCATTTTAATATACATATACTAACTTCTTATAATAAATACTGTCATTTTTTTTTCTAGAAGGATTACTTATATATACTTGTAGTTCTGACCACAGTGATGTCCTAAGTCACGGAAGACGAGCAAAGGAACTTCTTTGGTCGTGCCTTGGCTTGCCACTTCATGATCACAAAAAACTATAACTATAAGGAGTGGGTAGAGATGGCGAGTGTGATAACACTAGAAAAGCACCACTTTGCCATATGATAAATTTAGGAACAAGAAGAATAAGAGAGAGAAACTATATTATAATACCAGCTCGACGACCACGACGACGTCCACGAGCTTGCTAATGCTACCTTAAGACTCCTTCTCCTGCTAAGACTTGATACAAAACTTCCCCGATCAGCTGGGCGCTCAGGGGAAAGCGGGAGCGTTGGTGAACATGCTGAGCAAGTATGTGATGGCCTCGCATGATCCGAAGCCAGACATTAAGGCCATCTTCAATCTAAAAGTTGTAGTAGTTAGAGTTACACGGGTATCAAACTTATTTGTTGGACGAGCCTTATATTTCTGTGTTTACCCTTTCTTGCCTTTGATATAGTTCTCGTAACTGCAACTATTGCAACAACTTCTTGCGAGGAAAAGTGTTATTTGAAAAATATGTAAGTACAACAACAACAATAACAACATGCTTAATAAACTCCGCTAGTTCTACTCTGCTTCATCATGTGCTCGCTGTATCTAGTTATTCGGTAGGACATCTTCGCTGTAGCTATTTTTCAGCTCTAAAACCAGGCCGCCTGTGTCTCCTGATCCTCGAATCGGCAATCCGGGTGCGCCACCACCACCAACGACTGAGGGGGCAGGCGTTCCAGCCGATGAAACACCTTCAACTAGCATTACGAGGAGTCTCGCTAAAATCATTCATCCACGACAGCTTGTTCTGTTGGTAGAAGCAACATAAACTCATACTACTGACGTCGAATGAACAAATTTGAAATTCACATTGATGATTTGCAACTAGTAAGCGAAGGATGAACGAGGACACTGGAAGTAAGTAGATAGTGCAGCACTGCAGTGGTGCTGTATCTTACATAATCTAGTAATGCAACTGGTGAGCAGACTGTCAGAACTTGATGCTCTTTCAGACCAGCAGGTTGAGACCTCCCAGATGAAAACAAGAGAAAATAGATATTTGTGGAAACAAGTACAGTTGTCTTGGACGTGCTCTAAGATCACCAGCCGGCCTGCGGCACAGACTGAATCCGAACTATCTGGCGACCCTTAAGACTAGTTTTTTTTCATCATCTAGTTCTAGATTGCTAAAATATCGATAGCTTGAGAAGAAGTGGCGACTAGAACTACCCTTGTTCCAAGAAGAGGAAAGCAAGGCAAGCAGCTATAGCTAATGCGTGTGCACCTTCACAACTTAACCCCCACGCATGATTCGAAACTAGCGCTAACAAGGGGTGGCAGCCGCATCCGGTTCGCGCAAGAGAAAAAAGAAATCTTCGTGTCCTTGCCCAGGGTGTTGCCCTTGAGAGAGAATTCTTCAGAATAAGGGTGATAGAGAATACGAATAGGTTATTCTAGAGACTGAGTGATTCTAGAGAAAAGGGTAAGTGGGATTGGGAAGGGGAACAAGAGACGTGCTGATACTAGTATCTAGATAAACAGTGCAACATGAACATGGGGAAAGAGGTGTGATAAGACTTCAGCGTCAGAAGTCTTTGGAGCGTAAAAATGCAAAGGTTTTCTTAGTAATCAAGATGAAATTATTCATACTATGCATATTCTGCTAACACGACTCAGTCAAGGTAACACTTAGTCAAGCAGGTATCGTTCATGGCATGTCTAACATGTAGAAAAAAGGCTGTAGCTCTTCATCATCCATAAGCATGACCTCACTCGAAAAAGAACAGAGTCAGGAATCAATCACGATATATTTTGTAGCATAGAAGTAGTACGAAAAAGAGATGTTGAACAAGTTGCGAATCATGATAGATCAGTCGAAAAGAAACACTCATCAAGTCATATTAAATCAGATAGATGTACTATGTTTGAAATGTCTACCTCAGCCTGAATCCAAAGATTTGTATTTCGTAAAACAAATTATAAGTAGGTAATTGTAAAAAAATGAATTGGTCGTATAGATGTCATAATTTTGATGCACAGGGGAACGAATCTAGTAAAAAAAATAATTGCATCGGGAGTTTAAGTTTATTGGGTAAAAATACTTATGCAAATAATTGAGAACAGTAGATTTCACTTTGTCAGCAGGAATAACTGTTGATGAAGGACGAATGAAAATAAAACCGAACTACAAATCTAATTCAAGATTGCCGTCTAGTTTTTCCCAGAATTAAGTGCTTAATATTCAGAATGGACCATAAACATCAATCATTCAAGTGGAAGAAGTCGCTGTGCTTGCAGGAGTCGTCCTAAAGCCAAAGTACAGCGATACCTGTGGAGCCTTGTTTGCCTGCTGGGAAGGGGGAGACCAGTTTTTTCGTGGAAGGAGAGAGCTTTGTGCTGGAGAGTTGCCAAGATCGTCAGAGTCATGATATAAATGATTTCTTGCATTGTGAATGGCAGTAGAAGAGGATTGTAAGTACCCGACACAGACAAAAGCTGAGGCCTCTGTCTCTCAGGAGAGAAGTTGCGCATATGAAGTAAGTACTTACGATCCATGACAAAAACAGACTTGGAGCGGTAGCGATGTCCGAAACATCAATCTGCGGAGATGCCCAAGCATTCTGACCCTGAGTGAAGATCTTCCCGCCAAGTATTCCAAGTGGAAACTTCGGAATTATGAAACGACAAACCAACAGGATACCGCATTAGCAAGCATAGCATATCTCCACCCAACATGATGTATGGGTAGACCCACCATTCATTGTTTGCGCTTGCATCTCAAAGTCACTGCAAGGGAGGTGCAATTTTGAGTCTGATCAGATCAGGGTACAGGTTATTATGAAGATATACATTAAACAAGCCGGGTAGTCCTCGGCATATCCTCTTTCTTGAGCTAGTAACGCTTCTAGCACAATAAATTATTGATCATAACGTTCTATATCTATCTCCTGACGAAAACCTAGGACCTACCTAAAAGCACTCTCATCCAAGGAAGATGGATCGAGCCAATTTAAAAAGAACGGCGCAGGAGCTTCTGCGTTTGGCCGAGAGCGATTCTGAAGTTGAAAAAGATAAGCTCCGGGATCGCATCCAAAAACTAGAAAGCGAAAATGCTTATGCTGGGAATCTCTAACTATAAGAGCAGCTTTGTACTACTACAGGAATTTTTACAGGAGTGTGGTGATTCTACGTTTTGAAGAAGGCCCATGGTCCTAGGCAAGTCCTTTATATGTAAATCTATTTGTCTCCCGCAGGGCGTACGCGTGGGGAAAATTCACGTTAAGATGATATCTACCTGCTGCACGCTTACATTAGAGGTCGCCCCAGATGCTAACATGATCATGATCGGCGTTGAAAAACTGTATTAGCATGCATGTCCTGTAATATTGTTGTTCTTGTCGTTCGTGCTCAAATCACTACTATGAAATAACCAACAAGTAGATGAAGAAGAAGGCTGTTCGGGCCTCATAACTAAGTAGTATATAGACCAGCACCCAGAGGCATCCTCCTGACATATTTTTCTAAAAGCAGGAGAAGCGGCGAAAATTGGAGGAAGCCGAGGCAACATCAGACACATTGCGGAAGGCGAAAGAACGGCTAGAAACTCTAGTGGAGGCGATGAAGAAGGAAACTGCGGTATTTTTTATCTTCTTCCTTATATATTATAAGAATAAATATGTTTAATAACGGTTCCTTTGCAACTTTTCAACAGCGGCTTGTGGATTAATGGAGTAGTCAGTCTCAAATCGTACATTTTTTCGGAATCGATTGGAATCAGTGCGAAGACAACTTTCAATTAGTCCCCAAGCGATAGTGATAGATAGATAGATAGATGGATGTACCCACTCGCGGGGTGTAAGATCTTTTAATTAGAGGCTGCATCTCCGCCACTTTTTATTTCTTCACCTTTTTGCACCTTTTTTCGTGATTCCTCATCATGTCCACCCGTTTAGATCTCTGCAGTAGGGTGGTGTTGCTTTCTTCAAATTCCAACTTCCACTTTTTGCATTTCCAGCAGCAAATGTGGGTCTTGTTGCTGTTGTGCCACTGCTTTTCATCGACCCAAATTCTCTGTAGTCGAGCGGAGGGGCCATAGCCGTACTTTTTTGCTTTTGCGTTGAAGTAGTGCTGCTCAGGCCTGAAGATGTTACGCAGTGTTCCTACTCCTGGGCTATCGCGCCCAATCTGGGAACCAACAAGCACCCGTGCAATTTTTACTAGACATCAGTGAGGAAGAGGATAACTCTTCGACATCAAAACTATGATACCGACTGGAAGATACCCGACGGAGTAGTTCCAAATTAGAAGAATGCTTCGCAAGTATCCCCGAGGTAGGCTACATAACTTCTAGATGCATCTCTTGGGGAGATTTACATTTACTCTACAATCGGGAGTAGTCAGCACGACGAGTAGTGTCTATACCTTCATTCAATCTAGAGCCACATTATCAATATCATTACACACCTGCTCCAGGCGATCGATGATGCTGATCTTGGCGACCCTCGTTTCGGTGGGAAAACGATATCCAAAATTCGTGGCGAGCCGCCAGATCTGAGCGCGATAAAAAGCAAATGCGTCGGCGACTTACACGCGAGGGACAACGATACTTATGCTGAATGTGCATGGTGTAGTATCTAGGCAGCCTAGGCTTCTATGTCAACTAGTGGCGTTGACCATCGTTAATCGTACTGCTACTCCTATATTTATAAGAATCATAACCCACAACCGATGTCTAGACTACAGCATATGGGTTCTCCAAATCTTTTGAAAGAGAAAGCTTACAGATCAATTGCCTATGAAGGTTCTCGTACATCCACATAGTGACAAATTTCAACGAACTGCTTTACAAGAAAACTGCGAATACAGTACCCCAGCAACCCTATCTATCTATCTATCTATCTATCTATCTAAATCTGTCGATTTATCCATCGCGGCTCTACAAGAGGTGGCTGGTATGGTTTCTCAGGCAGACACGTTGTATTTGAATTCGAAGAAGCCTCGTGCTGGATAAATATATCATCAAGGTCCAGCCGCAACCTCTTCTAATTTGTTGCGAAGAAAATGAAGGATATTTGCTGTACTGCATTACAGGAGGCACTCGCAGATAAGGTGTATACAACAGCGCCAGGCGCGCTGGTCGGCGCCGACGCCCATGTAACTACAAAGCAGGTGCTGTCAGACGTGAGCGCAAGAATCAAGAAGAAGCTGGGGAAGGAATACAAGTCGAATAACTACTTCTTTCAGGTACAACCGCCTCTACTACTTGTAGTCTGTTGCACTTCATCTAGCTCAAGCGGCAGGGCCAGTGTGGTTGTAAGTCTTGTTTTCATTTAAGAAACACGAACTCGAACACCAGCAGTCTTAAAAAAATCATTCTGATGATTTTTTTTGTAAATGTGGAGACTTTTGAACACCCCGATTTGCCTACTGCTGGACTGGTAAAGAACGAACTTATCTTATCAGATTCTCTGCGGATACGGAGCGGAACACTATCTTGACAGGGAACACACAATTGTTAAGATGAGCAATTGTTTTTTGCTAAGTCGAAATCCTCTGTGGAGGTAGAGCGGCAGGAGCACTCTACTGCGTGTCCTCCCTGCATATGCTGTATCGTCTTGGTGAGTGGAGTAGGAGTCGAGCTTCATAGAAATCACGAAGTGAGAGATCCCTACCACGTCTTCTAGGTAAGGATACTACAACAGTGGATTCAACAGCGCGCCCAGTTTTTTAGCTCCTGAAAGCAAGATCTAGATCGATGAAACGTCACATCTAAACTTAGCCTTTTGAAGGTTCGGCCTCCCCGTGAAGAGGATGCCGAGAAACTTCCGACGTTCATTTTTATACGCGCAGACCAACCTGCCAGATAAAGTAAATAATAGACGCAGCGCGGCATAGGGGATCTACGTTTTACAACGTGCGCGAATATGGTATATAATAAAGAATAAGAAAGTGGGCACAACCACCATGGCGCACAACTATAACGAAGAGGGCCTACATATAATGTTAAGGAGCAGGCATTGGCATGTCCGATCGCCAAGTAGCTACATCAATGACTGAGAAGATTCAGGAAGGCAGAAGAAGGGCAACTAGGCTTGCACGATTGACGTGGTCGCGCGGAAGTAACTATAATACTAGCTTGAGGGGTCCTCGCGACCTTTTTCGCTGGGCCGCGGATGACTACGCTACTAGCACAGTTTTTTTTACATAAAAAAATGTGATAAATGTGAGCACGAACTAATACTCGAGGGCTTGCTTTTTGCAACATTCCAGCAGCCTCGTGCTGCCTCATTCGAACTTCTCCCATTGCCATAAGCCTTCGCTCACGCAGGACAACCTACACATTGAATAGTGGCACACAGCGACTCATCTCGATGAAACTCATCTTCACTCTACTTTTTAATCGATAAGAAAGAGAGCGTAGGACGCACGATGACACTAATCTGCAGCAATATTTTTACAACGTGACATATTGATATTCTGTCGTGGCTCGCGCTTGCCGAATTTTCTCAAGATCATCAAGATGAAGTCTTGATAAATTTTTTGAAACTAACATCATGAGTGCGACCGACCACCGTGAGTTTTTCGACAAGAACAGGAAGATTTGTAGTAAGGAGTAAGCGACAGGACGAAGAGGCATTGTTTCCCCAATCAAAACGTGCTAGCGTAAGGAAGAGGATATCACTTACGTAGAAACAATGGATACCGACGAAAGCCGTAGTCGGGAGGCCCTGCACACTTCCTCGTGTGCAAATCAGATTTGCTCACTTAGACAGAGTATCATTTGAAGGGAATGAGAACGAAAGGAGGAGGGTCGCTTTCGTTCTTGTAACTTGAAATATTAAAACTAAGGAGTAATAGTTATAGTAAAAACAATTTTACAAACTCGACAAATGACACCGAAAAAAATGGCATCCACTTTTTTTTGCAAAAATCCCCGTCCCCAACAAAATCGAAAACCACCACAGGTGCACTCGCCGCAGTGCCGATCAGGCCTAGTTTTTGCAACAAAAGGTTTTAAGTTCATTTTCTTCGGCTGAGTATCTGAGTCACGCTCACGTCAGCCGGCGTTTGCCAAGCTTCTGCCAGCACAATAGCCTTTATCAAATATGGGTAATTCCTCAGCATCGGAAATCCTCGATCATGTCCTATCGGGGGAGGCACCTGAGATCCCTCAGTGTGGAGAGTTCTGCGTTACGAGCATGCGCGACCGTCGTGACTTTGGTTCATCGAATCGCAGGAGACAGATTTATGGCAATTATACAGTAAAGTCATTGCAGCTGCAAGTTGTAACACAGTAGAATCATTGCAGCTGCAAGTCCTTTCTCGTTGTAGTTTATGAAGTTGTTAAGATTTCCAGTAGGGAACTACTGTGAAAGAGAGTTAGCACTTCTATTTGTTGTTGGGAAAGGAGCGAAGATCTGCCATGCCCTAAGAGACAAGTGGAGGCGGAGTGGGGAGAGGATATTCGTCCGCGGGAGATGATTATGGGCAACGGCAATGATGAGAGCAAATAAGTAGGCGTAATTATACTAATAACTGGTAATCGTGAGAGTGAGAAGAGCCGAGAAGGAGAAATACGAGATTGAATCTATGGCCCTAGACCTAGAGCCAATCATGTGATTCCTTCTTTTGAGCCAGTCTTCAACTTTCTTCATCCTTTCATTCTCCGTCCTCTAAGACAAGGGTGAAGACGCGCGTGCGCATTATTTAGAGGCGTGCTATGCACCTGTCACTGCAATGGTAAATCACCCCTTATGCGAGGTGCACGGCTGCGAAGACGATCACCGAACGCGACGTGAGAGGGGACTCCTCTTGTCCTCAAATGGGTATGAGATTGGACTTCTACTCCTAGTACTTCTTACAGCGAGCAGCTACAGTAGTAAGTGACTTGAACATACGATCATTCGAGTCATATGCTCTGAGACGGATTTCGTACAGCAGCTTACTTGTCATGCTACTAAGTACGACTAGAAGAAGCCCTGTCACTTCGTGGTGGTTGTTGTTACTTGAACTTGTCTAAGTAGGTACCGTTTAATAGTAGCTCATTGAGCGTGAGATAAATGCGAGAACGGTTAAGGCGTAGCTACTTTTGAATAGATCATTGGAGTTGTTTCGTATTCGGGTCTTGTTTCTACGGTTTCCTCAGAGGATTTCGACTCGCCAGCTTCAAAATTCAGACAACCTGAGCCAGCTATTGCCGCCATTTACGGCCTTGCGCACCGTCGCTCGTGGGCAAATGTTAGAGGCCGCCCCAAGAGTCGAAGTGTGGCGTGAAAATGCTGCAGCATCAAAGCAAGCAGAAGGCACAGAAAATACGACAGGACACAGACGAGGCAGTAGCAGAATCGTTGTGAGGTACAAATTCACACATTCTCATCTGAACATCCTCCTATGTGGAAAGGGATATCTCTCGTCTCCTGAGAATTACAAGGTAAGCCAGAGTCTGATGGACGGTAGGTATTTCTCAATGTCGTGGTCGTGGAGCTTGAGTTGGTGATGCTGCACATATGTTATGCAGAATTTCTTCGAGTTCTAGTGAAGAGTTGCAAATTATATAGGAGCGGTTGATTTTGCCGGTCTACGTTCTTCTACCTTCAACATTTTTTCCAGCGATGAAGAAGACGAACTTGAGATGCAGGTTTGCACAGAGGATAGCGTTCTCAATTTCATGGCTCGGGGGAGCAATTGCATCGTGACAGTTCTGCTTAACCAGAAGACAAGTGTCGGTCGGTGCCTCCGTTTTGACCATTTTGAGAACAACTTCAAGCTGTATCAACTAGAAGTGCCCAGTGGGAATCCAAGGAGCCTACACTTCAAGGTAAATACAAGAAGAGATTTTTTGAACCAACCGCTGTATTTTTATGCTCTTCGTGAATCGTGGTAACGTAACAAGCAGTTTTCATGACTACGCATGGTGACGTGAGAGTGAACGTGATAAAAAATCACAGATCGACCGCTTAGATCCGCGCGCACCTATGCGGTTTCAGCTAGATAGCGATTTTGGAGTGCAGCTAAACGGTTTGGACGTTCTGTCCTTGCTCTATCTAGAGCGTGCTTTCGAGGACATGTCAACAGAAAGTTATGCGGCTAAAGCAAGACGAGCTTCACCATGGAGGCGATCTTCTGGAGTCGAAACCAGTGGGGGAAGCTCTTCCTCTACAAGTGTGAGTGGTCCAGCGCCTCTTGTTCTTGGGGGGACGCTGGGCCTGGGATCATCGGTAGCTTCAGTTTGTTCTGTTATGGAGAAGAATTCGACTCACTTGTTGAAAATATACTTAAATGTGAGGTGAGTAACAAGAAGTTCTACGACCCCGCCATCAGCAGCTACGAGTTTTGCTTGGGCCTCCACAGCCACGGCATTGTTCCTGTTCGCGACCATTTCCATTGTCATACTTGCTTGTGGTCGCACATACGCAAACCTATGCCAAGGTCAAGGAGCTCATCTACTATGAAGATGATAAATTTCTGGTTCTGCCTTCTATCGCTAACAAAAGGGTAGACAACGTCAAGTCTGGTCGTTACTTGCCGACAAAGACGCTGGCTGACGCAGGAGAGATCGGAGCTCAAAGTAGAGGCAGGGAACGCAGGCTCTCCGAGACCACGGATTACAGTGTGGAGGATGACGACGAAGGTGGTGTTTACGGATTGTCAGTCGGAAACATCTTCAATATTCTTGTTGTTGATGGTCGCATTGATGTGAACTTGATCTTTATTCCTCGACCTCGACAACTTGCTTTTCGTTTTTAGCCTCTGTTAAATTTCCAAGTAACAAGTCTTCTTAACCTGAAGCTGCCGTCGCGAAACATTTAAATAAGTACATGGAAGCGAAAGGTCACCAGTATTGAAAATCTTTGTTCGAACCTCTAATCTGAACGAGTGACGTCCTCTGTGGGTCTGCGGGTAGCGAACAAGCAAGAGGAGAAGGACAGAGGAATGCGAGAAACTGGCTCCACATCTCGTTCTCCTAATCGTCGATTCTATCAGAGCCAGACGTGTCAAAGGAGCTTGGACTTTAGGGAAGGCAAGGTCTGCTGTTTGCCGGGACTCTACACGATGAAAAACAATATCGAGTTTGAAGTGCGAGGTATGTCCGGCACGGAGGATCTCTCACTGTATCTCAACGGGGGCGAGGTGGTTCTGGAAACCAGCATAAAACTTACACTCGATTTCACGCGGCTTCGGTACCTACTTAGAACGTACCTTGGCAAGGGAATTCTGATACTACAAGTTGATCATCTTTCTACAACTACAAGTCATCAGATACAACAGGTTTTTCGGCCTGGAGATATACATAGGTAACTTGCTGTTGCTTGTTGAAGTTCAGCTTTTAGCTTTCATAAACACACAGTCTCAGAGATTCTTAGACTTATGGAGGACTCGCACAATTATGTTGAAAACACGTAGATACACACTGACGCCGATGAGTTACCGACTGCATAGTTTGGATTTACTGCTACGATTCCGGAATGACGAGCGCGGTGAGGGGATGCAGCCCTGCGCTGTGGTTTCTTTATGAGTAGAAACAAGGCGCCCTCTTCTTCAGGTTGAGGCTAATGGATAGGTGACCACTGGTGGTGAGGTCATAAATTCAGAGCAAGAAAGGAGTCTTCCAAGATGAGGTGAGAGTGAGTCGTCAACACTATTACTTTCAAAAAAAGTATATGCATAGATAGTCTCTGTCTCTCTCATCCTGAACCTGAACAGTTCTGAAGCCCTCCCCTCCTAGCGCTAATTCCCAGACGTGTTGGCGTTTTGTGTTGTGGCCAGCAAAATGTGCTACCCAGCGTGACACACTACGAGCCTCCAGCGGAATCCGCGGCAGGCCGAGCAGCAGGCTCGATATCCTCTTCAGCGGTTGAAGTGAGGGAGGCACAGGTCGTTCAGAATGGCATATTCAGGAGGCAAGGCGTCTACCGTATGATGCCGTACGCCAAAGTCTTGAAAAGCCTGGTCGAAAGGGACTTGCCTCCTGCATCTTCAAATAGGTGCGATGCTACGACTCATACTCATCTTGCTGCAACAGTAGCGACACCTAGCAAGAATGTAACTTTTTACGAGCTGGATAAGCTGAAGAAGACTACATCAAATAGCAACCAACAAGAAGAGCAGCTAGGAGAACAAACCGCAGAAGCACAACATCAACGGCTTAGCTCATCTTCTTCATCAATAGCAGAGACCTCCTCTTCTGCGAGCGCAAGCAGTTTCAAACCGAACAAAAAGCAAAGAAGGGGCCAGAAGCGCGTGATGACCGTCTTGGGATTGACGTCAACACCAGAAGTAGAAGTGCTGGAGCAACAAGTAAAAGCCGATCCACCAAAACAACAGGTAGACTCGACGAAGGTGGGTTATAGATCAGAGCTCATGCCGTCTATAAATAGTCCTAAGGGCCGCGCACTAGTACCAGGTGGTATGCAAGGCGGGTCAATTATAGGAGCGTGAGGTGGACGCGGAGGCGGACGTGGAGGACGGGGAGCTAAGGTGAATCTACCGCCACTATCATGAGTGTCACAAGCAGTTGGGCATCTTCTTCAGGAGCATATTAACCTAGTTAATCAGCCTGGTGTTGTACTGTTTGAATGTCAAAAATGTGCATAATCCTATTTTTTTCCTGTAGGACAGATTATGATAAAATATCCCGGGACCTAATTTGTCGTCGAAAAGTTAATTTTTTTAGGACTCAGCCTTGTTTTACGGAGTTTGCGGAGATTCTACGGAGATTCTACGGAGCATGGCCCGCGGCTTCTGTGTGTGTGTGTGTGTGTGTATGTCGCCTGCTTTTGTTGGTAGGTATATGCAGCTCGACCGATGAGCACGTCCGGGCCCGAGATTGATTCTCGGGAACACGTGAGCTGCGGGTGTTGCGCATGGTCCTGCTTTGGACGCGCAATAGCAAAGACTCATCGACGGGCTGGGGCGGTGTCTAGGACGGAGCTGAAATTTATTCAGCAACGATCTAGCAAGGATCATATCCTAATCGCCTCCAGCCCGCAGCACTGCAGTTGTATGAATAATTAACATGATCCCAGATTCTCACTTATTTCAACAAGAACCCAGTAGCCTTAAAAAGCTACCAACGAACAACAACAACTGAGCTCGACTGTGCAGGACTCCTGTCGTCAGAAAAATCCCAACGGCGTGAGTCTCCAGAAGAATGGCGAAGTGCTACAGGCGCACTTTGAAGATGTAACTTGTTTGGCGGCGTTTCGCACTCTAAAGAAGCACGCTGATGCTAAGTCAGATCGCTCTCGACCTAGGTTTTCAGCTGCAGTCTACCAGGTGTTCTCTCGCATCGTCATAACTTTGACAGTGGGCACAGTATGAGTATAAGAGTCACAGTGAAGCGCGACTCATTAGGATTAGAAGCTTGGCCAAGCAGTGCGTCTCCAGATCCAGTAGATACTAGATAGTCTCCTTTGTTTCTAGCGAGGTTGTCAGCGACTTCCTGCAATGATACGAGCGAACAAGGACAGTCAGTGCAACGAGCCACTGCCTAGTCCTAGACCAATCCACTTACCATCTTACTTTTGATTGCCATGGATGCCCCGATACATAGTTGCGCTGTTCTTCAATCATTTCAGTCGGCTTCTGTCTTAAGCTTTTAATTAGTGGACCTCAGTAGACAACTTCCCAGATAATCTTAGCGCGCAACTCCTCATAGCGCTGAATTACCGAGCTAACATTCACTTAAATCTACGCTGTTTCCCTCTTATGCTTATTGGATGCAGTACGTACCAAAGGAAGAAAAATGTGGCGCTCGCTGTCTTCGTTCGTCCTCATCTGTCTCAGATGCTTTCGCCGTCTGCCTTGGTAACAGTGTATTGCTCCTCGTCTACCTCCGCGAGTAGTACCGAAAGGGCTACATGCTAGTAGCTTACGGACACGGGATTTTACATTTCCACCTTGCGCAAAATAACAGCTTCAATCGTCCACCACCATGATGAACGCCAGCGCTTCCACCAGCACCAGTCAAACCAAGAACGCGACGCCAGCAAGGACAAGAAAACGCTGGAAACTTCTTAAGGCAGGTTTTAAGAAGCTACTGCCTTATGCTTATCGTGTGGCTTTATTTAACTCGCCAAAGAGCATTCGCACGCATCTCGTTCACGACGATATGCGTGACGCATCTTCTCAAGGGGCTAGTGGGTGCGTGAAGAACGTAGTATAACTATAAGTCGGAGCGCCTACATTTACGCCTTTTCGTAGGCGCGGCCAACCGACAGGTAGAAGTAGAACGCACTGCGTCAGCCTCAGCATCAAACTAAAGGGCCTCCCACTCTAAACCTTCTCGCCAAATGCAGCAAATCAATGCGGGAACCAGTAGCGATAGAGACTGAGATAGGCGACAATCGTGCTGAAGAAGACGGAAATCAGAAGGGGGGCTTCTCCTTATGGCTATTAAGAAACTTCTTATAAGTTCAAACGCAATCGCTTCAATTATTTGACTTCGATGCCCGTGTCTAGCTGTGCACCAGCGGCCAGCTTTAAGGCTGGAGCCTCTTTTCTGCCTTCAGAAACGGTTTCTGAAGGCATGCTCGCTCCCAAGGTGAAGTGAAGCATTTACTCCAGAAGAAGACGCTGGGAAGATTACTAAGTCCGCTAAACTAAGTGGCCTTTTCTTCGTCTTAGGCAAGTCCTTGTCCTTAATCTAATGCTCATAGCCGATCGCTAAAGGAAGTAGCCCACTTCTTTTACTCTCGTCATCTGTTCTACTACTGTACTATCGGGCGTTTAGTACCCTTCTACTCATTGTCTAACTTTCGCAACAAGTCGGAGCACGAGTCGCGCCGCCCCAGCTGGAACTGGAAGCAGTCCCATAATTACTCCAGTCTACACCTAGCCTACCCACCAGGGCAGGCAAGCGGCTGCAGCTTGGTTGCATCAAGAAGCGCCGGAGATCATGAGGCGAGTTTCTTGCTTGGTGACAGTAGTACCGTACGGCAATCAAGTTCGTTGGGGATCGTTATTCACGTTTTTGGCCTGATTGCATACCTTACGATACCAAACGCATCGAACAAAGCTGGGACTAGGAGCAGCATGGCAACCACTTCTGCAATTTATGGCGATCAGTTACAGTGACGCTCGAGATGGGATATAATTGAAAACAGCTACTAGGCCCTTAACTACGGAAGAACTATGCGCGCCCCTCCAGCACCTAAGTAAAAACGAGAAGGGCTTAGATGTTCCACCACCTAGGTGAAAGCCGTACTTAGGAAGGGCTTAGAACTAAACTAGTACTAAGGGGTGGGGACGGCATGGCTGTAAGTGTGTTATCATGTTCATTCAATGTTCTCAATAAGTAGCGCTCGCAAGGATTCGCTTTCCCGTTTCATGCATCCAAATCAATCTAACCGCCGGGCTTTCGTGCATCCATATTATAGCTCCCCTCAGTGCCCTTGGTCTATTCGTAGGGACGCACTGCGTCCGCAGCTACAGCTGCTGCTGCTTTGCTTATAAGTATTTCAACTCTAATCTAAAGCTAGCTAGCGCGCGTAGTGCAACGTTCTGCACAGGGAACACGGCCCGAAGCCTAGGCGTCAAGGCTGAACTTGGTTACAGCCTCGCTGCTATCCAGACTCGGCGTGGGCGAAGGAAAGGGCAGCGAGGTACTTTCAATTTGTTAAGCTAGCATAAATTGGCTGGGCTTACGCGTAGGGCTGACTCGGGCAAACTGCACTGCCTCGGGCAGAATTGCGTGGGCGGGCTTCTGAGGCTGCGATCTTCACCGGCTGCGGGGGCTCGTCGTCTTTACGCCACCCAGTCTGTCAGCATCGCCTTGGGCTTTGTTCCTTGCAGTCAGCTCCGGCGCGCAGCCGCAAGGGGCGCGCAAGGGAGACCCAAACCAGCTCAGCCAGACGGCTGGCCACGATGCTCGCGGAGGCATTTGGTGGAGCCAAGCTACCCCACCACGAGCGGCACCGCGCCGGGCCTGGCACGGGGTGGGTGGCCACGGTGCTCGCGGCACTTGCGCCCGCGTGGGCGTCCAGGCGGTGAAAGGCGGGAGACTTTGCAACGCTCCAGGCTGGCAAGGCCACGAGGGCAACGAGCTGGCAGCGAAGGAGCCCCGGCGCCGCGTTGCCCGCTGGCGTGCGTGGAAAAGTGAAAGGGAGGGCTGCCATCTCCTGAAGCTACCCGCCTCGCTGACATCTAGAGGGCTGGGACCTGAAGCGCGCACGCGCAGGGAAGACACTGACGACGACGCAGACTCTGGACACTTTCTCTGTGTGTCCGTGACCGAAGGCCGCGACTGTGCCGGCTGGAGGTCTCCGGCGCGAATTTTCTCCGGCTGTAGCCAGCAAAGTGGGCACATGCCACAGAGCTGCAAGAGCGTCGGCACCGGGTCGGCGTTCGTTGTATTGTCCAGCAGGCTCGTCACAAAAGAGCAGGGGCGGCGCGAAGTTCTTAGTGGAGCCGTTCATCGAGAACCTCGAAAACTTTCCGAACAACATGGGGCGGGGGCTTGGCAGTTTGACAGTGAGGCGCTGAAGCATTTGCGGAGCAACGGCGGACGCTTCAAAATCAGGGAGGCGCGTCCCGGTTCGCGTGTGAGCAGTCTGGCGGTGGATGTGCAGCAACGGCGGCAGTCTTTTGCGGTGCTCGCATTTCGTTACGCAGACCGCCAGGCCTACGCGTTGTGTGCTCATTCAGTATACACGAAGCCGGGCGAAGGCACGGGCGCCGCGTTGCAATCCTTCGGATTTGAATGAGCCGCGGAGGCGCTCACGCTGGCACAGACGACGGGCGTGCGGCTACAAGGCTCCCCGTCAAAGGAGGCGGCGCCTGGCTATGTCTTTGCTACATTGTGACACCAGGCAGCGGCGTTGTAAAACAGTCGCGGGCTGTACGGCGGGGCAGATTATGACGCGAAACATGTGGAAAGATATGGCTGCCGATGTGGGAGCTCAACACTCTGGAACGCTTCGCCACGTCTCTGCCCGGAGCCGCGCCGGCGGCGTGGGCTTTTTTCTGGGTTTTAATGGGGCCCGCTCTGCGTGGCTGGACGGAGCTCAAGTCTCTGCAGCTGCGTGCGTCGGCGCCAGCGCTCAAGCTCGGCGCAAATTGTGAGCGATGCCACCGCGTGGGCACACGGTGCAGCTGTGCGCAACAGTGAGGACGACGGGGAAGACGCGCCGAAGCTGATAGGGGTGGGCGACTTCTGGACTGGAACGCTCAGCCGTTACACTGAGGGCGTGGGAGCGGTGGAAACGTGCAAAGAGTCCAAAGCCAGGAAGCGAAAAGGCTGCGCAGGCACGCGCGGGGAGACGTTCGGCCTCGGTCGTCTCCGCGGACGCGCTGGCACGCGACGCGGCGGCCGCGTGGGAGACTGACGGAGGCCCTCTTTCTTTAGTTACGGCGTGCAGCATGTGCGCCTGGTCTGCTAGACGCGCGCCCCTTGTCGTCTTGCTTCGGCGTCGGCTCATCTCCATGCGCGGGCGAGTATGTGGCGACAGTTTTGCGGAAGTTCTGCATGCTGGCGGGGGCTTTTGCGCTTTCCTCGCTTGGTTCGTTTTTTGTTTCTGTCGTTCATTCTGACTTTCTCGCCTTGTGGCTTTCTCGCTCCCTCACTGGCTAGCTTCGTCTCTCTGTGGGTTCAATTTGTGGCCGCGGGGCTGGGCGCTTTGTGTCTGTTGCTGTTCTCTTCTGCGCACTCTGTTAGTTTGGGTCAGTTGGATCGCCGACGTGGCACCTGCGTCGCCTGCGCTTCTGTGGATAATTGACAAAGCGGGGGGCCCGCTGGCTGGCTTCTTGGCTTGGCTGTTTGTGGGGTTGTGGGTCTGTGACTCTTCAGCGGAACGTGGCGAAGACGCTCAGTCAGGCAGGGGATAGCGTTTGTTTCTGTGCCAGGGTTTCACTTTGATGGCGGGGCCTTCGCCTGCTTTTTAGCGACGGGGCTGGTGTCTGCCAGACTCGTTATAACTTAATACCATAAATATAAGGACCGTCTTCGTCTCATTCTCGGATCGTCGGACTTTCTATTTATCCATCGATCTTTAATCCTATTACTTCCCTCGGCTGCTTCTCTTGAAGTGTTTAGCTACGTCTAGTGATAATCTTTGTAGTCGTGCTGGATAAGTTTCTTGATGAAGAAAGTCCCTTGTGTCCATCGTCCTCCAGTCAATGCATAGCACTTGCTAAAAACACCCAGGTCGTGCCACGGAGAAGCCCTCGACGAGAGGAGGTGGTCGCTGGTGGCATTCTCATGGAGTGGGTGCATCGTTATCCCCCGAGCCGTCCTCTTCCGCTTGGCGCCGTGTCTGAGCTTTCTCTCATGGTTCAAAGCAAGCAGGGGGTCGATCTCGATCTAGCGGTGGGGACGCAGGCGTTATGATGTTTGAGAATGAAACTGAAAGCGCAGCGCAAAGTTCGCGAGTTTTCTATCCATGTACTTAGAAGTAACGGGCCCTACTCGGTGGATCGATTCACTTGAGGAAGTTGGAGGGGTTGTCACATGCCAACTTGTAGAATGACGCGCGGTCTACTTCTAGAAGACATAGCACAGCCTTCCGCCCCCTTCTTTCTAATCCATGGCAAAACCAAGGGAGCTCCGTGCTCGCACGAAACCGCGGCACCAAGTGAAATAGCAGACGCTCCTGGTGCATCGGTGGGGAGACATCAAGAATTCTTGGCGCGTTGCCAAAGCAGCGAACAGCAACCCACTGGTGTCGTTTTTGGCGCAGGTCGAACGATTCACTGGACTGGGGGTGAAGATTCCCATGAGGAGGAAGGCCCCGATCATACGGAGGAAGTCAAAGGACAGGAGGGCGACCCGTGCGATCTTGTGCTTCGCTTGTAGGTGTGCGACTAAGTTATGAGTTTTGTCGTTGGATCCTTCGTCGTAGCTAGTCGCTTGCTCGTCTGGCTTCACGTGCGCAAGCTACTTCCTTACTATCTTGTAACGCGCTAGAGTAGGTGAGTATATAAGTTTTGTCGTATCCTATCGAGTACCCTCAGACATAGGATGCTGCACTGATCGAGTTCTTTGACACATCGAAGGAGACGAAGAAGATCAATAAGAGGAGACTAATTAAATCAAGTGATCTCTTGAATTGAAAACTAGGATGTCCTGGGTTTGCTCACGCATTCATGGCGTTGATGTTCCAAGGAAAAGGTAAAATTTGTTCTATGCGTTTTAATTAAAAGGATCACAAGAAAGAATGCAATTGAGTGCTTTGTTCTCATAATATGGCGTTTGAAAGCAGATAGTGTTTTTTTTTCTCGTTGCCTCCCTGCGTGCTTGCTTGGTGCTTGCATCCATCCACACTTTTTGACTCACATTCTCCGTTCCAATTTACGACACAAATAAAATTTTGGATCTGGAGAAGTTTGGAATAATCATGAAATTTTGATCATAATTGAAATTCTGAAGGCATGAAAAGTTGTGCGATCGATTTTGTATTATCGAAGGTGATCATGGCATGGGAGGATGATCAAACAACTGCATCACATAGGTTCCATTGTCTATCATAGGTTGGCTACTATTGAGCATATTTATTAGTTTTTCATACAAGTCGCGAGTAAAGTTGCACTTTATGGTAAGATAGATAGTTCTCGAAAGTTGCACTTTATGGTAGATAAGATAGATAGTGGCTCGGATAAAAAAAGAAAAGAAAAAGCAAAACTTTCCCACATCATATTACTCAGACACAGGTTGGGTCAACAGTAGGGCTGTCGCGTTGATGACTGTTGTCGTTTTTCATGAAAAAAGGGGCTAAAGCTGTGCTTTAGAAAGTTTTATGAGCAACTGTTTTTTTTGTGTTAATAAGGTAGGAGCAACTTTAAAAATAAATTATTAATTTTGAAAAATTGAGATAACAAGATTTAGGAACTCAAAGGTTTCGTTGTAGCAGGATCAAATAGCATTAGACTAGGTAGCTACGTAAGCGAAGGACAGCATGCCGGTTGTGTACAACCCGTCAGGGAAATCGTTCGACATCATTTCCATTAAGGTAAAAAATCACGAATTCGTCGAATATCTAAACAAACGAAATGGGTTCTCGGTGCGCCCCAACGCTCGAGGCCAACCTAAGTACTATCTTGGAGGCAGTCGCATATACTACAAGTATTTGGAAGACAATTTGATCCTTGTGCGGTGTGACTGTCGCATGTACGATTTAGCTCAGTACCTGCTAAGCGAAAAACTGGCACCTTTTCAAAGGGTAACGGTAAACCTTAGGGATAGAACAACGTCACAGCGCCACGGTAATATTATCCTGAGTCGCATCCATCTTGGCAATATTTCCATGAGACAGTGGCACTTTTACGCCTTCGATCACTAAAGTCTTTTATAAATAGGACTCAACTGGTTGGATTCTGAGGGCTAGGACTGGGTTAGGTCTATTGGCGCCATGGAGTTACCCAACCTCTATATAGATCAGCCATTCGTGCTGAGGGATGTTATTCTCGAGAATGAGGACTTTCAGTGTTTTGCTGAACACATAGGTGGGCGTGTAGTTGATCGACGTGACGGCTGCCCTGGTACTGGTTTGTGGTATTCTGGTGAATTTTTTGAAGTTCGTTGCTCTGAAGTAAAAGAGGACAAGAAAAACATTTTTTGGCACCACGAACAACATATATTTTTCAAACCCGCTAAGCTTTTTATGACAACTAGACTGTTTCAGTATCTCAAGGATGTATTAAAAAAGGACGAAGTGTTATGTAATATTCGGGTCTCCTCGCTCGAATTTGATATGGTCCTTATAGCTGCCTCGGACGTGGATCGAATAATTTTTGTGGATCAAGTTAGTAAATAGTTGAAGTTGTTGAACTAGTTTGGGAGGATGGTGTCACCGAAGACGGATTTGCTTGAAGTCATGGCTTTCCTGATGAATAAGGAAAGCATTGACATTCATCCTACGAAAGGATAAAAGGACTAAAGAGGTAGGTAAAACTATTGTTGTTAACCGTCAACGCCAGAAGTGCATTTTCTCTCTTGGGTTGTTGAGTCAGTAGCTCTACAAGAAGTTCTGTAAATATATAAGATGAGTCAGGTGGATGCTGAGTCTCTTGTCCAAGTTCGAGGTCGCTCACACGCTTCCTTGGTCGACGGACAAGCAGGCGCAGGGCCTGGCGGTTCTCAGGGCGGTGATAGAAAGGGGGAAAGAAAGTTGTAGATCGTCGAGCAAGAGATGTCTGCACTCATAAGTAAGCAGGAGTTTCTGCAACATAGATAGCTAACTGATAGATATTTAGATACTAAATGTACGTAGATCGAGGCTTAGTGCCTACCTCATATGTTACTGTTCGCTTCACATGTGAAAAAGAAGAACTACTCGCCACCGAATTTGGAACTTTTAGATGCCCCACCATGATTCAGACGACTTTACTCTTCGCCTATTCTTATGGAAGATAAGCTTAAAGCTTTGATTGTCACTCTCGTCTTGTTACTTCGTTGATTATTTATTCTTTTTCTCTCTCTCAGTCTCTTGACTTATATTCCTCGGAGTAATTCTTAAAACCTTACATTTTCTGTGCAGTCGTTAAGGGAGGACGTGAAGGTATCAGGTGTCTCTATTGCCAAGACGTGAAATTGTAACTGTTATTGTGGGATGGGATCTGAAAAACTTGCAATTGTAATTGTAATTGGTGATGCGTAAAGCTCCTAGTGCGGAGTAGCATCCCTGATTGATGGCTCCCCCGTTTTCCTTGCGTTATCTATTCCGATAAAACGATATCGGTAGGAATCGCAGTCATGCGAGTTAGTAGCCGCTGGGTAAGAAAGTGAAAATCAAAAAATCCCGGCGCAGGCTCGAACGATGTCGCCCAATCAATCTCGATCATAAAAAAGCGAAAGGCTATCAATTCTGCGTCTACTCCGCCTGTGATTGAAAACGAATGACCACAGAGGATCAATTGAATTATAGTGGTTGCGTAAGCGCGCGCGGGATGTGATGCGTGATCTCTGGACAAGGTCAAGCACATGAGTCAAAGCGAGTAGTTGGATCTGAAGCACCTTCAAATATAGCGCAAGCGTGAGCTTTCTCCGTCCCTAGTTGTGTTCTGCGTATTTATAGCTATCATGGCTAGCTTGTGTGTTACGTGAATCAGTCTAGCAAGCTTGCCTTGTTTTTGTGGTCGCCTTACTTAGTCACTTAGTTACAACTTAGTTAGGTGCGTAGGCTGGCTCCGCCAGCTAGTACTATCGTCGTGTAGTAGTAAGCTATAGCTGCACTGCCCCGAGAACTTGAAGCACTTAAGCAACTAAACCCATTAGGGACG